>JAVHNF010048359.1:0-13932 GCA_034783455.1 Micropsitta finschii
GATCACAAGGAAACACAAAACCCAGTTACCTCTGCAACCATAATTTCACCACATTTATTATAAAGAAAAAAAAAATAATCAAAATTCCATGAGGCAGTGCCAACACTTAGATGTCATTCACACACATTTCTCACCACTGGAAATATTACTCACCTTTGCTGCAATTTTATTCCCTATGCAGTGGAGAAGTGATTTGTGGGAGAGAGAGGAACACAAAAGCTTTAGATTGGCAACTGTTATGATTCATCAATCTTTCTAATGCAGTAAAAAATTCTCAAGTGAAATCAACACTTTTGCGAGTTCTAGCACAAACAGAGGGAGAAGAGGAGCTTCTGTTTTTATCATTTTTGAAGTGCTATGGTTACTATCCTTCCCAACTTTAGAAAAGTGACTCAAAATATTACCAAGTCCTAATCCTATTTCCAGCATCGTAAGTCTTTTCAGCAAGTACTTAAACAGTAGCACTTGGAGAAGGAAGACAACAGAACCTAGTTTCAATCAGACAAGAAAGTCAGTCACTAATCGAACAAATCTAATAGAGCACAACATGTACTTCTGCAATTTCAGTTCACTTTTCTGAGAGATGAAGATGTTCATCCTGAATATCAACTTTCCAGGTGCATTTGCACTCCATGTTCTACTGTGGCAGTCAAAGCACTGCGTATGTGTAAAAATTAACTTATCCAGAGAATGCTGGTATTTCAGCTATGCCAATTCCATCTCTAAACAAGAACTTCTTTCTTAACAACGCACAAGCAAATTCCTTATACAAAATGCACTCAATTTCACAGTTAACCTATTATTGGAACAATGGTAGACTGATAGGTTTACCATAGCAGTACAAAGTATAAATTAATTCAAGTGCTTTATTAACCACAAGTTCTTCTGCTTATCTCAGACATTGGAGGTTTGGGTCTCCTTCATTCTTGTGTTTACAGATTTCTTTTTCCTAGGTAGTGTCCAATTACTCCATTATTTCAAATCTTTGGAAACACAGTTGCTGTTCATCTTCTGCATGATTTACCACATCCAATAAGAAATTAAACTTGAGGATTTAATTAACAAAACAGAGACAATACATATATCCTCCTCTTTTTGATTGATATTAATTTCTCTTCTGCCAAGCATTTTCTCCTGGCCATAGAAAATAATTTAAAACCCTCACAGGATGCAAGAACAGAAAAATGAAGAAAAATAGAAAACTGGAGAAGAAAAAAACTGCTTCAGAAACAGTTGTGCTAGAAAAGTTAAGACTGTAAAAGAAGAGAAACAGATCACACAGATAACAACTTCAACTGGCAAAGACCTTTTAAGCAACAGAACAAAGAAACCTCTTGATTCATCACCGTATGTTCATTTGTCTTTCACAGAAATAGAGCTGTCCATCGTCACAACAGCTTTGCACTTTTATCCTAGTTCAGCTAACAAATAAACATTTGATTCTCTTCATTTCATGGTATTTGGCTAAAAAACTCTTGCTGTAAGATTTCCTTTGAAGAGAGAAAAGTTAAAATAATGAGGAACATATAGTTGTTCTTCTTAAAGACATGAAGGACAGTGATTTCCTAAAGCGGTCCAATTCTTTTGTTGGAACACTCTGAAGCACTACCATTGGATAATTTTTATCCAGAGCTGCACAAGAGAATCTGGTGGAAAAAAGGTCAGTACAGGCAATAGAAAAAATTTCCTGTTTTCTTGCCTGCTGCACAACCCACTGAAGCTCCATGAATAGCTAAATGTCTCCAGCCAAAACTGAGCCTGCACTGACAACCCACTCTCTTGAAACAGAAATACACCACTCTATACAGCCAACTAAGGAATGGCATTCCATGGTCAAAAAAAGTGGGTGTAGGACAAAAAATCATCTGTGTGCAACAAATCATAGCAAGATTTTTTTTGTCTCATGTACTTACGAACCTCAGAGGATATGTACTTTATTCGTTCATGCTTCAGATAAGGGACAGAATTAACATAGTTGGACACAGGTCAGATTTGGAGTCAGGCTCTAGTAAGAGAGCCATTCTGTCTTCAAAGGCAAACACAGAAGTTATTTACAATTATCAACTACTATATAAACAAATACATACCCAAACCTTCGGATTCAAACAAGCAGGTATCATCCACCCCTACATCTCTACACCAGGATAAGAAATTTGCTGTGTTGTCCCGTGCAAAAAAAGACCCTGAAGGAGCATTGGCTTTGCATGGAATCTTCCGTACTGGTAAGGTCTGAAAAACAGAAGTTCTCTATTTAGATAAATGATACATGTTAACATAATCATAGAACCCTAGGATGGTTTGCGTTCATGGAATCTTAGAGGTCATCCAGTTCCACCCTCCGGCCATGGGCAGGGACACCTTCCACTAGACCAGGCAATACTTCAGTGTTATGAAATCAATATGCAGATTTTGTATAGATGAGTGACTACCACCAACGTATTTCGTTTTCCATTAAAGAACTGCAAGCATGGAAAAATGAGAAGTGATGAAGTTGTTAACCACAGTCTTTTCAAAAGCACCATGATAGGCTGAATAAATATTAGCAACTTCTTCAGAATATTAGCAGCTACAAATTTGGGAATTAGTGTTTGGTCCAGTTCACTGAAAAAACAAACAAAAAAAACCAAAACCCAACTTTATAAATACAGACTTTAAACCTGGAGCAGAGCTGTCCCAGAATTAAGGGTTAATTAGATTCAGATCTATATTAGGAGAAAACCATAGTCTAAAGCAATAGATCTTGAAGCCATAAGCACTTCAGAAACATCACAGTCTCCCATTTAACAATACATGGATGCCCCCTATCCACAATAAGAAATACAATTTAATAGCAATGATATCGAGGTCTATCATGGAGACATGCTCAGGTTGTTCCAGAATAGTTAATTTACATGATTTTGATATTGGAGGAGACGCTACTCATATAGCCCATCAGTATCTGAAGCAAACAGAGTAAAGACACCAAGCTTTTTGCCTGCATTGGTGCATTTACTGAGACATGTAAAAAGACAACTTTATCATTTAGTTCCCATTCAAGGTTTTTTTTTCCTCAAATGAAAAGTAATGATCATCCAGGGCAAAATGAAGAAAGAATTAAAGAATGAAGCATTGTTACTACCCAATATTAGGAACATCTAAACCATGGAGGAATTCAGACCCCAAGTCCATTTGAATGTGCTGCTTTATGAACTGTTTCCTTCTGGAGTCAGTAGTTACTTGAAGGCAAGTGAACTAAGAGATAGAAAACTGAAAATAGGGTCTCTATTAGTTCCTAGGTCTATGTATCTGGTTTTAACAGTCCACAATAATTCTTGGAAATGCAGACAGGGAAAAAGACATGGGAGTAAGCTTGCCCTTACAACAGCTGCTGGTAGCATACTAATGTCAGCATTTAAACTGTAGAAAGTATAGAAAATGTTTCTGTAGGATTTTGTATTAGACAAATGATAGCAGCAATGTAACTGCATGGAATATCCTAGATGCATAAAACTACTAACCTCTATATACCTGATAAACCAAATAAATTGCAAACATGAGGAGATAATAATACTTTTCTGTATTGTATTAGCAGAAAACACTGACCAGTTTTGCATCATATTTTATAGAAAAATACAAGTAAACCTTGTGTCGCAGACATCACATCACCTCCTGGACTATTCAGTATAAGGGAGAGAAAGGAAGGAGGAAGCAGGGAAATGAAGACGGCTATTCACTAAATCCAGAATAAATAAAACCCAATGAAACCAGAATTCTTCCAAGGGGCTCGAGATATGGATCAACCTTACACATCAAAACACAAGCAACTTGTGAGCCCATGTATTCTAAACCCCTTTCTGTTATTCTGGGAGTGGGGATGCTCAGTTCCTCACAGACCAGGGCTTTGGTTTCTTTTCTTTTCAAAAGGGAGGAATAAAACCCAAAGCTGGTAGCACTAGACACATTTCTAGCCTAGCAGCCTTTTCACATCATGCTAATGTCTTCAAAGAAACAATGAGTTATCTGCACCCCGAGGTAAATGCACATTATATTCCACAGACGGCTTCACATGTTGAACTGCGATTTAACAGCCTTTAGGAAGCATTTGTCCACCTCTGTCCTACCTACATCCTTCCTCAAGGGACTTTAATTGGACAAGCCTAATAACCTTAAAAGAGCACCCATTTCTGTTAAAAGGAGTCAGACAAAATTCTCTGGCAGAGTGTGGGAGGAAGGTCAACTAGTCCTGTCTGCATTCACAGAAAAGCTGTCAAAACAAGCCCTTTGTTCCATGATTTTCTACTAAAATCTTACACAAAACATTGCAAAAAAACCAGAAAAGGTTCCTTCCTGAGAATAATTTCCTTAGCAAAGCTCTAACCTGACCTTACTTCCCCCAGCGCAGAAGAGAAACAAGCAGTGTGGGCAGGGATGTTCAACTGGCTAAGAAACAGCAGCACAGAGCAAGATGGGAAACAGGCCAGGAGCAGGAAGAGTTATGCTGCTCTGTGAAGGAAGATGAGCCAGGAGCCAAGTGTAACCCCAGCTCAGGTGGTGGCAGCCCTCACTGGCAATGGAGCAGTCTCACAGCACCCAAGTCAGGCACTGCTGGTGGCATAAGAGCTTTAGCCAGCTGCCCTGTGACAAAATAGGGTGACAAGTCAGGTTCTAGTGTCACAGAATCACAGAATGGTCTGGGTTCCAACCCATCTGAGTTGCAACTCCCTGCATGGGCAGGGACACTTTCCACTAGAGCAGGTTGTTCCCCATCCAACCTGGTCTTGAACACTGTCAGAAATGATTGATCAATAAACAGAACACAAGGCCAGAGGCAAGGCTACAACAGAAGCTGAGGCTTCAGCCACAAAGCCCAGAGATGGTCTGTCCACAGCTTAGCTTGGGCAAAATGTGGGGTAAGGACAAAGGTAGCTCCTGGGCCATGGGAATAGAGGGCAGACTGAGGTACCAGGTGAGGCCGGTCATCACTGTTAAGGTCCCCTCAGATGCTAACAGCAAGAATTCTGTGTTTTGTAGTGTTTCATTGGACTCAATCCATTCAGAAATACATAGTGAGTTTATAACTGACTGTCTTGTCAATAAATTCAAAGAGGTGCCATTTCATAGTACTGTATTTTAAATACATAAAACATCCAATGTATACACAAAATGCTGCTTCATATTCTCACAGAACCAAACTATGAGCAGCTACAAACTAGTTTAATACCATTAAAATCAAACCTAATGAAATTCTTTTCCCATTAATACTCGAGTATCTGAAGTAATACATTGTCAAACCAGTCCTGGAAACCAGGAGTTCCTCCTTGGCAGAGATGCCCTCAGCCCTACAAAAGCAGCTAGAAGCAAGGAGATAGCAGGGAGAAACTGCTCTGCTTTTCTTTTAAGGGGCTGTTGGGAAGGCTTTGCAGTGCCTGGCAGGAACACAGAAAACTAATTTTCTGCTGGGTCACTGCTGCTCGCCAGCACTAACACATGAATAAATCTGGTTCTAAATATTTTATGCTTTCTGATTTAGGTAGGTCATACTGACTGACTATAAAAATGCTTTCAAAACAAGCAACTCGGAACAGAGTGTTTATGTATATATAGGAAATCTATACAGATTTCATATGAACTTGAAATATGATATATATAGATTTCTATATAATCTGTATAGATTTCATCTGTATTTTCATACGTAGGTGAAATCTGTATAGATTTCATACATACACATCTATATTTCATACATAGATTTCATTATAGAGGGTTTATGTGTATATAGATTTACATATCTATAAATTTACATATATATCTACATATAGATATCTACATATTATATAGATTTCTACATAGATTTACATATTTCATAGATTTCATTATAGAGGGCTTATGTGTATATATGAGATATATATATATGCATATGATTCATACAAATTATATGAGATCTGTGCAGTTAGAGTCAGGAAATAAACCATTGCAAACTATCCATAAATTACACTTCTACAGCCTGACAACTATGACAGACCTTTAAACACATCAGGCAACTTAGCTTCACCATGAAACTGAGACAATTGAAAACCTGTCTGATTAATGGGTGCCCTAAACAACCCAGAAGTGAAACCCCCAATATAAATATGAGACTTGTCCTGGACTACAGAAGGAAAGAAGCTTACATTATTTAAGGAAAAGAAAAAAATAAAAGCTCTAAGTCATTTTATGAAACAAAAACTACACAGATAAATATCGCTGGCCTCACATGATCTCACTAAAATATAGGATACATCTCATCGCATTTCCCACAATATTAGGGTCTTGCTGAAGAAAACAACAAAAGAAATTCCCTCTTTTCTATTCCACAACAGCACAATCAGGTTGATCACAAAAATCATAGGGAAACACTCGTATTTTCTGATCACCTAATAAATTTCCCTCCCACCTTTTAAATAGAAGTCTACTTTTTTAATATTTCCAAAACTGTCACGGTAACGTTCAATCTGTAACACATGAAAGCTCTTACTTAAAGGCATCACGGGCAAATATTTTTTACTGATTTGTATAAATGGCCTGACTATCTCACAAGTACTTTCTAACAGATCATTCTGAAGAAATTAGGTTTCCATATGGCAAAAGTGACTTTTGTTGACATAGTATAATATAACTGCAGTTGCTTTGAAACAGCAGTGTCCGCAATTACTCCTATCAAATAGCATGAAAACAATTCCCCAGTCACATTCCTTTTACAATCTTGTCTTGTTGATGTGTGTGCATATGGTTTAACGCAGGATGTTAAAGTGTGAGTGAAACATGTGATGCTATCCTGGAAAAATGCTGTCAGGTTCACATCGCAACCCAAAAGGTACTCTCTTACACCCGTGCTCTGAAACCACATGGAAAAAATGTAATTTTTGTACCGTTTTTCCAAAATGAGGGACAAACACATGTTAAAGCCCCCATTTTTTATAGCAGACTTGAGCCACATTTTGAAGATTACTAATCATACTTCCCTCTTTGAATAGATGATGTTAGGAAGCAGCTCTTCCCTGTGAGGGTGGTGAGGCACATGCACAGGTTGCCCACAGAAGCTGTGGCTGCCCCGTCCCTGGCAGTGCTCAAGGGCCGGCGTGATGGGGCTTGGAGCAACCCAACCTAGTGGAAGGTGTCCCTGCCCATGGCAGAGGGTTGGAACTGAATGAGCTCTAAGATCCCTTTCAACCCAAGCCAGTCTGGGATTCTATGACTTCACAAATTTTTGAATAGTCACTTCCACTTGAATTAAAGGAAAATGATTGGCAATGTTGCTTGTCACGTAAGAGGGTTACAGTTAGGTAGGTACTCGTAGGTTTGACATTGTTTAGTGGTGGACTTGGCAGTCCTATGTACCAGTTGGACTTGATGATCTTAAAGGTCTTTTCCAGCCTATTTGATTCTCTGATAGGAAAGATTTGCTTTTATCACCTGATGTCCTAAATTGACCAATTTAGGGGGGAGAAATTACTCTATGGAGACTGCAGCACCTGACTGCAGTGGTATCTCTCTTGTGGCTATTTAGTGCCACATGAGCACAAATTCATACTGAAATGGGAGTATATCAGCTAGAAAAAAAAAAAAAAACAAACCAAAAAAACAAACAAAAAAACCCCACAAATATATCTGGTTCAGAACTTTTTACAGTGTTGCCTTTACTACTTGCCTTTTTCTTCCTCAATTCTTCCCTTATTTTGCTCAGGTATTTTTAGAAAAGCCCTCTTCCTTCTTATAAAATTAGCTCATGAGGATAGGGAATACCAAAGAAGTTCTGCCACCATCTTCTCTATAAATGATTTTTTTCTCCCTGTCTTTTATTAATTTGTTAATCCTAAGAGATCTGAAGCTCACTGCTACCAGAAGTTACTCTTATTGAGCTGCTGCAATTCACCTCACCATGAAGTGACAATACAGTCAACTTAGCTGCTATTTCTAATCCTTCAGGAGCTCAAGCCTAAAAAGTTTCAGATGCTATTTATAAATCACAGCAGCAGTGGCCCAGGCACTCATTCCAGCAAAGGAAAATGAGGCTTACTTTAGCCTGCTTTGCAGTGCGAAAGCTCAGGTTTAGTCAATAGCCATATAGACAAGTATGCATCAGACGTTAAATAAATGAAACTGTAATGCCCACAAGGTAAACTGTTCCTGGGCCCGGTTTTGTTCTCTCCCTACCCTATTTGCTATGGGAGAGAATGCTTTCCAAATATAAAAACTGGAGCAACAACCAAAAGAATCTGCCTATTGAATATTCAAAAATCAATAGAAGGAGCTCTGCGTATGGAAATACATGCACAGAGCTTACAATTAACCATTTCCCACTGGAAAATAAATTAAAAAAAAAAAAAAAATAAGGAAAAAAAAGCAATACTGTGCCCCCCCAACCCTCCCAAAGCTTCAATAAAAGTTAAAATCCAGGAAAATTTTCAAAACACAAACTCAACATGGAAGTTTTGAAGACGTAGGAGACATTGATCAAAATTGCCAACCTTTTCAACAGACACAGAACCAGACACAGCTTCTAGATGAGTGAAAAATGACATGGCACTTGCAACAAATAAAGCATGCCCGGGCAATTCATTTAACAACTGGAGAAACATTTTCATTCAGTGAAATACAGTCTTTGCACTGTCATATTAAGTGCTGTAGAGAGACACCATTAAATGGAATAGCAGGTTGGATTTCAAGTTTAAAAATCACCTGTTGGTTAGATTTTTACCCTATATAATCACTGCAGAGATCATCAAAAGCCAGAAGTCACTCTGTCAATTTCCTAGGTTCTAAGAAAGCATTTATATCTTTGGAATACCTAACAGATTTATGATATGCAAATAAAAATAATTAATAGCATCAAGACTTTATATCAACATACAAACTACAATGTTAAAATAAATGCAGAACCAAGTTAATGGTTTAACCACGCAGTTAGTGTCAAAGTAGAATGCGTCTCCCACTTCTTCCACATAGAATGAGTTTTATATTTCTAAGAGTAAGCACAGATAGAGAATAAGGTTAATTTAACAACAATATAGTTTTTAAAGTCAAGATTTGATTCATGGCTTTGTTCTTCTAAGTGCTCTACTGGTCACAGAGAATAATGAACACACTGGTTATCATCCTGAAAAAGATGGGGTTAATAAATAGTTATGAAAAATTGATGTAACTGAAACACTACAACTCCTACTTCTAGTAGTGTTAGAAAACCAAGGAATACAAGAGATGATTCAATTCACATACAGTGCACCAGACAACTGGGAGACCCAGAAGTAAATCATGTCAAAACCTGGCAAGGCAGAAGCTTCATTCACCAGCTTAAGCGCATTTGATTATTTTGACTAATAAGTAATTTAAATGTAGTCAAGGGACATGTCCATTTCAACATGCGGAGACAGAAATCACAAAGTCTGCCAGAACCAGGTGGACACTGAGGAGAGGCTGGCTGTTGGGCAGCTGGATAACACAGAGACCAACAGCCAGGAATCTTCCAGTTGGAAAGCAAGTGAGGCACAACTAATCATAGAATATCAGGTTGGAAGGGACCTCAATGATGATCTGGTCCAACCTTTCTTTCCAAAACTGGAAACCTAGACTAGATGTCCTAGCAGCCTGTATAGCCAAATCTTGAAAGTATCCAACATTAGGGAGTCCACCACTTGCCTGGGGAGATTATTCCAGCAGCTGATTAAGAGGAAAATCTTACTGCTGATTAAGCAGTAAGAGAAGCTGACAACCTAGAGCCCATTTAAAGAAGTGTCCGACCCTGTTCCTGCCCCCTCAATTTGTGTAATTGAGGATGGAATTAAGTCACTGTAGCCCAAAGTCTTGGGAAGGTCTTAAATTATCCTTCAAAACTTTGAGACATCTAACTCTCTAACATAGCTATGCCTACTAAGTCATGGCAAAGACCTCCTGGCGAGGTTCCTGAAAACAAATGCAATAGGCAAAGCCTGGGATTCAGGATTTCATTCCCATGCAATAAATGCTTTGTCCTTAGACCTCTAGTTTTCAGAGTTTATGTTATGATGAGGATTGATAAAATTGGCATTTCATAACAGGTTCTTAGGTAAATTCCATTAGAACACAATGGGGCAATTCTCACAGTTGCTCTTTCAGAGGACAATTACACCTTATTTTTTGATACGTGATTGTGAGCTTCTCCCCACCACAGCCACAGAAGCCAGAGCTGAATCAGTGTAGGGTTAGTTGAAGAAGTTGAAGAAGCCTCATTTCTGAATTTCCCTCATTTATATTGTAATTTAATGAGAAAACCAGAAGGATTGTATTTCACTAAGTTGATTGTGGCTATCTCACTGTCACACAGCATGACCTGTGAATGAACATGGCAACTACATGAATTAAGTGGCATTCTTTCCATGAGATACAAACTATTCAAATCTGAGTGGAGTTTCATAGGACACATTTCAAAAAGCACCTTTTAAACCAACAATCATCTTATCAAACATCACACTCTTGAAGGGGACATGATTCTCTCAAAACAAATATGAAAAATATTAAACGTTGCCAAAACCAACTCATTTTAGTCTCAAACTTCAAAATCACTTTTTCCTCTTAATCATTGCAGAAGAACGCAAGCTGAGGGCAACACTTTATGTCTGAATAGCTGAAGTCCACCAAAACACATTATAGGTTCTAAAATTTCATATTGAAAGATGTTTCTGTACTTTCACTTACAGTGCAGTGTAATAAAGTTCAAATAACCAACATATTTCTTTCAGCTATGGCATTAAAGTGGATAAGCTTCCCCTGGCGGCCTGACTAACAAATATAAGAAGTCATTCGTATTCTTTGATGTCATAATTCTAAATGCTGGGTACACTGCTGTATTACAGTCATGCCTCTTTTCCCCCTGTTCTTCTCTCAATGATCAACCTCACACTTTGTGACCTTTCTGAAGTTTGAGGTTCTCATCCCTTCCTGCAACATAAGATCCAAACTCTGCTTTACACCAAGTCAACTGCCAAGGAAAACTGTGATAAAGATTCATGCAGTCTAAAGCAAGTCAGATTTTTTCAGATGCCTTATCTGTTTGCTTTTTGGATTTGCAGGTGTTCAACGAAGATATGATCTTCATGAAGATGCTGAAAACATTCAGCAGAAAACATTCACACGTAGCTCACTGCAGGTAAGTCTGATTCTCCAAACCCATGTGTGCTCTTTTCTAAGAACTTCTTCTTTTCCTTTATGATAAAGAATCTAATTTTCTGTGAGTTTGCCACTTGGCTTTCCTTTTGTTACTCCTCTGGGTGGTTTTATTACGGTTCCAACTTTGAGGTTTGCTAGTTCTTGACTTCAGCATCTTCTTTTCATAATGACTGCTGCAAGTAAATGATGTGTCTAATGAAAGCTTGTTTTCTTGTACAGTTCTCAATTTGCCCCTTATTTTACTGAATGGCTGCTTTTTTTGCAATTCTGCTTCTTTATTCTACATAGAGTTACAGCATCCCTTCTGCTTTGGCTCTTACGTGACCTAAACGGTACTGATTTTATTAATCTTACCATTTTTATTGCCACTGCTACAATTCCCTCTACAGTCATCATTTAGGGCCGGGTAGTAGTACCTTTAAGTATAAGGTGAGCTAAGAATATATAAAAGAGATTACTTATTTCATGTTCTTTGCCATTCCTAACACTGCATTTATTTGCTGCTTTGGGATTTTTTCACTTTCTGGGTTTTTTTTCCGTCTCTGGCTGCAGCTGTCCATGGAGGGAGGGGGTTCTGTTGAGCTCTGTGCACTCAGACTTGCTGCTCGGTCTGCTGCTCTGCGTGGGGAGAGAAGAAAATGCAGCCGTTGTGTTTTAAATATAGTAACTTCTGGTAGTTCTGATGATTGCTAAGATCACTTTTCTGATTATAAATAAACCACATTGTTTAAAAATACTTTTGACTAGACTGAATTCTGCCCCAAAATTGGAACAGGATGAGGAGAGTTTGGGAAAGAAATTACGGTCAAGTTTTTGCATTCTTAACCGTAAATGGAAACAGAAGGGCATTGACTGACCAGAAGTTTTAATTTTATGGCTTTTGTAGCTAATGGAAAACACTGTTTACTAAAAATGCTGTCAGATTGAGTTTGTCTTGCTTCGGAGGTTCCTCTGGAGCTGTGTAGGTGGTTGAAGATGGTGGCAAGCCCTTCCATCTGATGGTCCTTGAGCAACTTGGGGAATGCTGAAAGCATAGGTGTTCACTCACCCCAGAGGTTTCACTCAGACTGGTGATTTGATGCTCTGGACCATCTTTGCCCTCCAAGAGATCCCTGCTCCCCTCCGTGTACCGTGTGGCATTTCTCTGTGCACGTTACCTGAGTCTTCTGCCTGGGAGATGGAAGTAAATCTCTGTCCAGTGCCTGACCATTAAACATGATGTGCGTGTTGGGGTGTCACTTCTGTTTCTCTTCCTGGGGCCAGAACTCCTCTCCTATGAAGAAAGGCTGGGAGGGTTGGGCTTGTCCAGCCTGAAGAAGAGAAGGCTCTGTGAGACCTTGCTTTCTAGCTTATAAAGGGGGCTTTTAAGAAAGACAGAGGCAGACTTTTTACCAAAGCCTTCAGTGACAGGACAAAGAGCAGTGGTTTTAAACTGAAGAAGGGAGGTTTAGATTGGGCATATGGAAGACACTTTTTTACAATGACAGTGGTGAGACTCTGGAACAGCTTGCCAAGAAGTTGTGGATGTCCCATCACTGGAAGTGTTCAAGGTCAGGTTGGATAGGTTGAGCAACCTGGTCTAGTGGAAGATGTCCCTGCCCATGTCAGCAAGATCGGACTAGATGATCTTTAGAAGTCCTTTCCAACCCAAACCATTCCATAGTTCTGTGATCCTGAAATAGGCTCCTTTGGAAAATCTTTGCCACAAGGTGCTGAAGTGCTTTATTGTGTTGAGAAATTATAGATAATTGTGGATGTTGAAAGTCTGACCTTGTAAAGTCATACACAGGAATGTTTTACCCATAACAAGATCTTGACTGTGTGTTGTGGTTTTGACTGTTTAATTTGTATGACGTAGACATTTGATGAATTTTTCCATTACTAATTTTGTCTAAAGCCAAGATTAAAGGCCTTTTATGCACCCCTTGCTACTTCTCTTATGGACTTGAAATAGTGGAAGGCATATCCAAACAGTAGGTGTGTTCGAAAAATCCTGCTTCTTTGTCTCAAATCAGTACGCAGGACTCTGTTTTAGGGTAACAGATTTTTACCAGGTATTTGTCTTCTTTTTGCTGTTGGTTTATTAACAGCTCTTCATCGTCAGTGTTAACCAGAAACAGAAGTTAAGGGATCACTGTTACTTTTTTCTTCATTTGCTAGTAAGTGAGAAGTTCAGGAGCTTTGAGGCATGCTCGTAACCATGTGTGAAATATCCCCATATAACTTTATGAATTCCGCCCTTGTGCATGAAAGCCATTGATAGTTGTAACTTGCGCTCTGGTTCACAGCATTTGTGTCTCAGCACAGATGTGACACTTCATGGACAGTCAGGGCTAGAGGAGATTTTCTGGCACAGAAAGGTATGGTCTCAGTGCAACAGCTTTTCTATATAACGGCAGCAGTTGTTTTCTGCCAGTGAGGCTCCAGACTTTATACCCCCCGTGCAATTGGGCAGAAACCAGCCACACTCATGTGCCAAGATAGATTCCTGCTCTGTGAACTGCATGGACAGTAAGAGAAATGGCTTTGAAAAAATGAGATTCCATAGGAATAGAAGCCTTTTACCCTAATGGACAAGAATTGGAAAAGGCAAGGACTGTTGGGGTTTGGGATTTTGGGAAACTCAAGGCTTTAAGGTGGGATAAGATATTACCAAGAGCGTGTTGGGTTTATGACGTTTTTCGAGGTAGGACATTTGTGCCTGGAAACCCTGGGGTTTTTTAGCCATTTCCTTTGGATAGATTGTCCCATCTAAGTACTAGCAGAGCAGTGGCA
>JAVHNF010048368.1:5967-16600 GCA_034783455.1 Micropsitta finschii
TAGTGCCTGGTGTTTAACACTTAAGTACAGGCTATCCCAGACTAGAGGTCACACCAGAAGAAACATGGAATTAGCTGTCAGACTAAATGTTAGCTCTTTATTTAGCACTGCGATAGCGTAATGGTTGCCCCAGTAGGAACTTAGCAGCATAAGATTCAGTACTTTCTGCTAATAATTCAGGGAACTGATGTGTATCTTAGTTCATTCCTTCTTTTTTTCCAAAGGTGTGATTAAAAGGGATGGGAGGCAGATAATAACTGACACAAGTGCTTAAAAGCTCCTGTGTCTGTTATTATCTGAACTTGAAGGTAATGACAAGTTAAGTGAAAGCTGCTTTTAGTGGGCTGCTCTGTAACTTACAGTGAACTGGCAAATTGTCTTGGTATGTTTATTTGGTTTAAAAGTTCAAATGTCTAGAGAAATTTCTGGAACATGCAACATTAGAAATAGTTCTGATTATTGTGAGTTTCTGAAATTCAGTTCTGTGAAGGAATTCTTCTGTGGGAAGAGACACTTCTGTGGAAGTTTTGATGTGGGTGAAAGCAGTTCACTTGTGCGTTGGATTTTCATCTTTGTCAGAGACTTGATATGTTGAACCAAGCTAATTTCTTACCTCTCTGTAAGCTCTTTGTCCATTCACATCAAGAGTCACCATCAGAGTGACAAGCTGTGGCGTGACCTGCTATAACTTCTGTTGTGTTTGGAGAATGTAATGTTTTTGGGTAGAGCAGCCAGGCCTCAGGAGGGAAGAAAAGTTAGTATAGAGGGCAATGTTGTGATGTAAGTATTAAGTCTGAGAGCCATAAATGTCTGTCTGCTTACATTTTGGTTTGCCAGACTCCAGATGTTGAGTCTCGTGAAGATCTGATAAAAAACCACTATATGGCAAGGATAGCAGAACTTACATCTCATCTGCAGCTTGCTGACAGCAAATCGGTACACTTTCATGCTGAGGTGAGCATATGTCTATACTGAAAACAATAAATCCCTTTTGAACTTTTCCACAGGCAAGTGTTATGATAATGAGTTTAAATATATGGAATATAATATTTCATAAAAATCTGTTCCTGGCATGTTTTATGCCTCTTGTGCAATATGCATAAAAATGGATACTTTAGAAAGACATATTTAAATAAATCCTTTAGTAGCCTTGTCTTGGGTGTATTAAGAAGTACAGTGTGTGTCATGTATAGGTGTGTTCATAGAAGCTGAAGCAGCTGGCTTTAGTTCCCAAGCTGGTTTTGACTTAGTGATGCTGATGTCATTCAAAAAGTTGAATGTATCTTGAAGTGATGAAGCAGTTCTCTGAGAAATTGGTTCTTAGGCATAAATTCTAATTAACTGCAGGCATTAACAAAATGATTTGTTGTATCTATGGTTTCCCATTTTCATTGCAAACCATGAGGTATTTTATTCTTGAAAGTAGTGGCCATTTCAGTTTGTAATTAACTGATGTGAAATATACCATAGCCTCCAGGTTAACAGAGCAAATTATACTAAATATCTTTTAAAAGTAGATGACATAGTGTGGAGGAACCATGTTTCTCTGATACTCTTGCCATGTATGAAGTGAGTTGTTTGTGTTGCTGTTTACTTAGGACATGTTTCCTAGTAATTATGTGCTAAATAAGATATATAGAGGATTGGCAAGATGGTAATTCTGTAAAATGAAACAAAAGTGTAATGTTAACTGCTGCATTACCTTTGCATTTAAAAAATGTGCACAAGCTCTGACTAAATTTCTTGAAATCTAAGGATTACAGAAAGATGGCAACATCCAAGGCAATCAGTTAAAGATGGCGTAAAGTAATACTTTGGAGCTAACTTTCCTCTCTTCTGCCTTCCCTATCCTGTTCTGATTGACAGTGTCGAGCACTTGCCAAAAGATTGTCTTTAGCAGACAAGTCCAAGGAGTCGCTCGCGGAAGAGTTGAAGCTAGCTAGTCAAAACATCAGTAGGTTACAGGTAAGTAAAAAGTTGTATAATGTAATAGAGGCATTTTGTAAATGCGTGTAAGGGGAAGCTGGAGGAGAAAAATTGGAGCCATCAAGCATGGCTATGCCTTTATTAGGTCCTTATATGATGTAGAAACTCTAATGGTTGGTAGAGAAGAGAAATAAGATATGTCAAATCCCAGGTGTAAAGTTGAAGTGGAACATGTTTGTAAGGAGACAGTTACAGTAGCCAAGCCTGTGTTTTAGCTCACTTGAGTCAAAGCTTTTTATGAAAATGACTTTCTTAATGTCAAAAGGTGTGGTTGTGTGGCTGATTTCAGGTGATACAATGAACCCATTATTCTTTCTAGCATCTGGGACTGAAAGTCTTAAAAATGCCAGGGTGTTTTTTAGACATGGGTAGCTTGGTATTAAGCAAATGTAACTTTAGGGTAATCTTTAAGAAGACCATCTTAACAACAGATTAACAACTGTTAAGCCAGACATCCTGTAAATGCCCTGCCCCTTTGTCCTGCCCCTCCACACAGCTGAGAAAGGGGCCAGTAGTAAAGTATATATAAATATTCAGTTCATATATGCCTTTGTTTTTTTTATATTCAGTTCATACCTTTATTGCTTATCTGTGATGGTGAGTACCTAAAATGCTCCATACAGGCAGTTAATAAAATGATCTAAAGAATTGTTAATAAACATAGCATTCTTTTGATTTTTCTTTAACAAATTCCATAGTCAGTATCCAACTTGGCAGCATGAGATGTTCATATCCAATTACATCTTAACATCCTAAGAAAAGATAGCAGGTTTACTATTTGTATGTTTAGTAGTCTGCATAATACTGAATCATGGAATAGGTTGGAAGAGTCCTCTGAAGGTAATCTGGTCCCCTTCTATGATCAGAGCAGGGAGAGTTCAGATCAAGACATCCTGACCTCCTGCCACGACTGCTTCACTTCCTAAGCATTGTACTGTTCTTTGCTTTGTTCTTGATCATTCAGCTTTCCTGGGCCCCTTTAACTTCCAGAGCAGTTTTACCTGGGATCTTGCCAAGCAGACCTTGAAATAAGCCAAAATCTGCTCTTCTTAAATCTAGGGTTGCTGTAATTCTACTATTCATCTTGCTTCCCTCAGAATCTTAGATTCCACCAACTCATGGTTGCTGCAGCCAAGGCTGCCATTGGCTTTCACATCCCTGACCAGCTTTTCCTTATCTGTGAGCAGCAGGTCTCCATAGAGCATCTCCGAGGCTGATGGATCACACCTGCCATATCAACCTTGTTTTCTCCTCTGATCCCTATCTATAAGATTTTAATTGTCTTTAAAACACTCCTTCATGTAAAGCATGATTTCTTCCCTTTTATCCTGTCCTTCCTAAAGTGTCTGTATCCCTTCATTGCTGAGTTCTAGTCACTCATGTAGTCAGTCACAGATGTGCACTATCCCACCATGTGTCTCTAATCCCAGAGAGGTCATAGCTTTGCAACTGCATGTGGCTTGCTGATTCCTTCAGCTTTGTATGCCATGTATGTTCATGTACAGGCTGTGCTCTAACTGTAGAAACTCTACTTGTTTGTTGGCTGGAAGCAGTGTTGGAAAACTCAGCTGTGTTTGTCTTTAATGTAAGCCATAATAAGTAGGGAGGGGTGTGGAAATTACAAAGGAAGCAGAGGAAAAATAAAGAGTACAAACCATGCATGAGATTTAAAAGAAAAATAGGTATTGATTTTTTTTCATAAAGTATTTTTTTTCCAATGATTTAGTTTAATTGCATACATTCAGCATAAAAGTGTAGCTTACTAAGTGGAGATAGAAGTCACCTGCTTTGCCAGTTTTCACTAATGTTGAGCAAAGGCTTGTGGCTATTTTTTTCCCCTTAGGATGAATTGATGACAACAAAGAGAAGCTATGAGGATCAGTTAAGTATGATGAGTGACCATCTCTGCAGTATGAATGAAACCTTAACTAAACAAAGGGAAGAGATTGACACACTAAAGATGACTAGTAAGGTAAGTTGCAATTTGGCTGAAGTTTGGAGCTCTGTGGGTGGCATTCAGCATTCCTGCAGCACTAACCTTTAACAAACCAATTCACAAGTTGTAGTTCTTATTCTCAGCCAATTGGAAAGAAAACTCCAAACCTGTGAACTTAAATGCACACTTAAGTTCTTTTCCAAGCTGGGAATCTACCCATTTATCAGAAACAAGTTTTTGACTTACCTTAGAGTTAATGATGAAAAACACAGAAGTCTGCTGTTTTGAGCAGTCAGTGATTAATCCATGTTATATCTTTATTCTGTCAGTTCTAGGGAGATGTCTAGGCAGTTGTTGTGAAGGCCTCTATCCTTCCCTCATCTGGCTGTGAAACTAATAAACTAGCATTATCCTTCTTAACTATGGAATGTATGGAAGCAGGTTTTGCTGAAGGGTTAAAAATAATTTAAAAATCCATGTTTTGATTAAGGGTCCTGTAATGGAGATTTTAATTTTTTTTTTTTAGGGTAAACCCTTCCCCCCATTTATAAAACTGGTTTCCTTCAGATATCTGAGCGGCTTGACTTGGCATTGTGATCTTTAAAACTACTTTTTGTTGTCCAAGCTCTTGTGTTTTTAGAGAGAAGCTCTTGGCTGCATACTGACCATAGCACTTCATGTTTTTATAAGATGTTTTCTGGAATTTTTCACTTGTCATAGTTTTAAGACTTGAAGTGGTACTCTGTCTGTAAGGAGGGAGTTCAGAATCTCACAGCAGTACATTCAGGTTTTCAAATGCAGAAGGCTGTTGGGTTGAAATCAAAGCGATGCAGTTCAAACCATTATCACTTGGAGAGGGTTGCTGGTCAGTTTAAAAACAAATGTTATCTTCAGGAAATAGGAAGGCAGAGAATTGCCAACAAGTAACTATTGCACAAAAGTTTATTTTAAGCTACACGTTTGCTTTGTGGAATTGTTGCAGGTCAAATGTGAGTTGGTTAGCTGTAGAACAGGTTCTTTTCTACAGTAGGAATAGTTTGTATAGGCCAAGTTAGATTTGTTTTGGAACAAAAGGATAGGGTGGGGGATTAATTTTAATTTGAGGCAATTATCCTGTGAGGTTTGTATTTGACGTAGCACTTACATGAATTACAATTTAACTTACCTTCACTGCCCTTGCAGTATTAGTAATGTTGATACAATATAGTGTCTTGGGATGTAACTCAGATGTCTTCTTTTCTACAGATTTCAGTTGAAGTAAGGTACTGTTGTGCTTATTTGAAGTATCTGGTACTTTTCCTCTGTCATGCCTGTAAAGATAAGAGGGATTGTCAGAGCAAGCAGTTACAAGCTCCCATTATTAAAAGCCTGTGGACTGTTTGAGTTTGACTATACTTCTTTGCTGTAGATATAAATTATCAGACATAAAGATGTATATTATCTGTCTAGATTTTCTTATCTGAATTATATGTGCTGTTCACTTGTTTCTTCTTGCAGGGAAATTCTAAAAAGAACAAAAATCGATAGCTTGCAGCTAATCAAGTATCTTCGGAAGCTGCTGCACAGGATGCAGATAGTGAATGCTCATTGTCCAATTCCTGTTTGTTCCAGGAAGCTGAGCGTCATACTGGGTCTAGTAAAAACCGATTTGGTGCTGTAAATGGCTTTAAAATATTTAGAACTTGTAACAAATCAAACAGAACTTAATGTTGGCTCTAAACCAGGAAATAGACACTCTGTGGATAATTTATATAGTAATTACCTTCAGTTTTTACTGTGCACTTTTTAAAACCAGGTTTTAATTTCATGTAATAACTTCAGATTTTGTATATTTTCAACTATGATTATGCATTAACAAATTTGGATCAGTGCAGTAGTTGTCTATTCTTGAGTTATATGTTAAATTGTCAACGTGTACATTCCTTGTTAATAACAGTTTAATAATTAAGTTTGGAGACTTTTGGCCATGCAAGCTGTGCAGTTACTGTAAATGTATTACTCCTATTCTCAGCCCTTTTGAATTAATTGGAATTGTGGCTTTAAATGATTTCTATCAACTCACACAAATAAATGGGATCACTATTTCAGTTTAGACTCCAATAGTGGAAACTTTTGCTGCTTGTATTTGGCACTTTGGATTTTGAAGTAAAGAGCACAAATAACTGAATTGGGATACTTCTATGAAATTGCTTGAAGCCCTTATTTTAGGCATTTTGTTTACATGTGTATGTATATATATATTGGTTGAACTAGCTGTTTAAAACTAGAGGAAATTGTGACTGTAATTTGCCCCAAAAGAGTGAAACAGTGTGTGTGTAGAATAGATCAGCTTACTGTGCTCGCTCTTACAGTAAAGAAGAATATGAAATATGTAGAAGATTTAAACACTGAATTTGCAAAAAGCCTTCATGGAATTAAGTCCTCATGGATTCATTGGGGGGATGCACATGGCTTTTCCTGTGTTTCGAGAAGTTTGTGAACTTTAAGCCTCTCCTAAGATTATTATTTCCTTTTTTTTTAAGTGAATTCTAATACCACACGGTTTCACAGCACTGATTTTTTTTTTTATATGATTATTATTATTATTATTATTATTATTTTAATCAGGTGCTGTGCTGCTCCACACTTTACACTGATCTTCTCTTCTGTAATTTGCATTACGGCACTTATTTGTCCCATAAGGGTTTACTCTGATATCAGTTGTGTCAATATGTATTATTAGTATGTAATAATAAAATCAGCTACATGAAACCAGCTGCACTGCTTTCTTAATTCTGGTTATACCTAGGTTGCACATTGTGATAGTGTGGTGAGATGTTAACATCTATTCCCAGTGAGGTAAACTTAAGTAATTATACCAGTCTAGTTACTTCCCTTTGAGCCCGGCTGCATTTCTGTATCTAATGCTTCAGTGTGCAAATACATCGTGTCCGAGTTAGCATTTTTCACCTTCTTGTGTGCTCAAA
Source organism: Micropsitta finschii (assembly GCA_034783455.1). Lineage (NCBI taxonomy): Eukaryota > Metazoa > Chordata > Aves > Psittaciformes > Psittacidae > Micropsitta > Micropsitta finschii. The sequence goes on from JAVHNF010048368.1 coordinate 12,856, forward strand.
GGCAACAGGCATCCAGCTTACATTGATTCAGCTCTGGAGCTGTTCTGATACAGTTTTTTCTTTTAATGACAGAATGGATGTGGTCGTGAAACTGGGGAGGAGGTAGGGAGGGTCTGCACGGTTTCTTACTAGCAGCATGTTGAATTGAAAACTACATGGTGGTGCTAATGAGGTTTGGGAAGTGTTTACTTTCTAGCCATTTTATTGAAGCAGATAGAGCTTCAACTGTTTCATTTAGAGTTGGAAGCTCATTGCTTTCTTCCAGTTCTCTTGAAACTGCCTTTTTTGAAGACTTTTGTCATGCATTGAAGGTATTAATTTGATTGTTAATTTAATTCTCTGAATCAAATTGCTGAACTTGTTACTGATGCTACTTCTCATAGGTGGCTGCATTGAGAAAAAGGTTTTGCGTATGCCATTTTTGTCAGGTTTAAATAAAAATATGATCTGAAGACTGAGAGTTTAAAAACGTGCATAAAAAGGTTAAATGTAGCTTACCTCAAAGTGTGTTTACAACAGAGTACATCCCCCAATATCAAAACACAAATTAATATAGAATGTGTAGGCATTTAGGTACACTTGCAATGTACATTCATTTATCAGCATTTTCTTCTTGCAGTATCTATTTGGAAATGTATTGGGGTGTCCCTTTCACCAACCAGCAGTAAACATGCTCAGGAAGAGGCAATTTTGATCACTTGAGATGCCTTCAGTTTTTCAGGGAACTGCTTTCAAGTTAAGTTCCAGACTGTCATAAACTGTCAATATACAAAAATAGATAAGTAAACCAGTATTTTGGATACTGTTGTAGTAATGCTTTGGAGGGACATAGTATATTACATGTAGCTTGATTGCATTGGAAACTGGAACAAGTGGAATGCCCAACCAGCTTGCGCTCATCAGCTCACCAGGTGGCTCTGAATCAGTTTCTGAATATCTAAGATGCTCTTTAAATACCTAAATTGTTACAGAACAATGCTGTGTTATTGAAAAGCTGAAGGCTATCTTCAGCACTGCAGTGAAGATTTCATCTCTGAAACAAAGTTATCCAGAAACAGGCATTTGAGTGGTCTGTGCATATTATTATGGAATACACAAAATTTGGGCAAAGAAGTTGTGCTAACACTGGAATTAGTGTTCAGAACTTTGACTTCCTCCCTGCTTAATCAGGGACATAATGACAAACTGTTACAAGGCAGGAAAATTTTTAGAACCATACAGTGTAAAACCAGTGTTAAAGGAAAATCCCAATGCTAGGTAATTTTTGTAACGGACAGCTGATTGCAACACAGGTTTTGAAAGCATTTTTAGAGTGCTTATTCATTTCTCTGTAACATTGGGCACCTCATGAATAACCTTTATACTCATGAATAAATACCCAATTCAGGAAAACAGCACTATTTCCTATTAATGGTTTTAATAACTGAGTTTTCAAAAATTCTGTTAGGACTTTGTTTCAAACCTATGCTAACACCTTCAAAGCTTTCAAACTGTTTAGTTATCCTAGATTTCTGAAAGTACACCCCTAGTAACTATTCTATGTGTTCAGAATGGGTATTTGCTATAACCAAGAATGAATTTAACTTCTAGATTGCCATTTAAGAGCTACTGCTACAAGAGTTTTGAAAGTACCCAAGAAGCACCAAATCATTGGCTATTTTAAAAGGCCTTAAGCCCTTACAGGTCAGGGGTTTCCCTGCCTGAGAGATTAACTTCTAAAACAGGAGTCTTAGGCTGACATTGTCATAAGCTGCACAAGAGTGTCATCTCATTGCTGTTTAAATAATGATGTGATTATTGTAGGTTGTTACATCTGTAAGTATACATCTGTGATTTAAGTACTGATCGTCTTTAGTGATGATTTTTAAAATGGTGGTGTTTGTAATGTCTCTTGCTAATTCCTTCAGATTCATTCTTAACCAGCTCAACATTTCAGTAATAGCAGTGTCAGGAGCTTCACACTAGGTATGATCTAGTTGCACTCTGTGCAGCATCAGTATCAAGACTGGAACACTTTGCTTTCCCATCTTTGTTGAAATGCATTTGCTACTCGTACAAGGCATTTTCCCTTTTCATCAAGCCAGCTTCATTTCTGATTTATACTTGTAGTCCTGGTGCTCTTTCTGCTCCAACGTCCCTTGCTGACAGATGAGTTGAAGTTTTGGTGGGGAAAGCTGTTTGGTCTAACATGTTTTCTTCATGCTGACTTTGTGCACAGCAGGGGCCCATCACCGTTTAGCAGTGCTCACTACAGCTCCAAAGAACAGATTTGCTCAGGCATCCAAGGCATCAGTTGCAAACAGGAAAGGAAATAAACTTTCTATCCAGGTATCACCTTCATGAGACTGGAGAGGTTATTTGGAGAGGCTTGGCTGAGCAATGTGAACTGTCTTTTGGGTTTTTAATAATCTAAATCCACTGATACATTAAACTGTGGAGAACCATCTGGCTCTGTAAGCTGGGCAAACCTGTTCTTTAATATAGTATGTATGTAAGGTAATATGAGAGCACTATCTTAGCAACAGCAGGGTCATAATAAAAATAAAGCTTAGTGCAGTAAAAAGTTGTAATTGGTACCAGAGGTCTGATTACTTCCTCCCACAAAGGCTAGGCGCCGTTCTATTAAGAATGCTTGCTTTGTCTTATTCTGCCTTTCCTGCCTCTGTTACTACTTGCAGAATTATTCAGCGGTGAATTAAAAGCATGTTTGTTTAGAAGAAGCCATGTTTGCCCTCATTCCTGAATATTTATTTTAATCAGAGAGTTAGGAACTTACTTTAACTGTGCTTGTGTCTGCAGACCTGCTAGCTCAGTCACAGATGGGGACAGGGAAGAGCTTTTGAGGACCTTTATAAACCAAGGCTTGAGTGGGGCTATGGAATCCACCACATGGAAACTTGCCTGGGGCAGATCTCATTGTTTGCCTCTGCTGTGTGTGTAGGCAGCTTTAGACATGTCAATGCTAATTTAGAATCACTTGGCTTCTTACAGAAGCTTTGAGAGCAAATACTGTAATACTGGGGTTAGGCGGCTGAGCTGTAAAACAAGAAGCGGTTGATTCCGGTTGGGTTTCATTTGCATGGCAAGCGACCGTGCTAGCAGCCCTTTTGAGTTTAAACTTCTTATATGTGAAAGTCGAGAGATAACAGGGGAGGTCATGCTTCATCTGTACTAGTTCTAATTCTAATTCACCCTTTAAGTCCAAAGGTTTATAAACTGATGAGGTCTTTGCTCCTGATGTAGCCTTTGAAATGCAGGCCTGGGGTCAAAATTGTGTATAGCTTGGTCTTGAAGAGTTAAACCCCTGAAACTAAAGAGTCCAGGTAACTTCCAGTCATTTTAAGCACTATGCATTCTCTCATGAGTTGACTAAGATGCTACTCTGTGGTGGTATGTAGCTTCTTGCAAATTTCTCCATATAAAGCTCATTGCTTCTGAAATTAGTATGGGGGGACATTAAATCTCCACACACACCCCCTTCTACTACAAAGACTTCATCCTTGTCTGGATGCTTCCACTAAAGCTTTAGGTTTCCTGTCTGACTTTGAAGGCTTCAATTTGTGCTCAGATAGGAAAGGCAGAACACTTTATTTGGGGAAAGATTATTTTAATGAAGTTACGAGCTTAAAGTCTGAACTGACAACTTGGGTGCAGTTTCATTAACGTCAGTCTTTGGCATGAGGCGCAGCTGGAATCATTACTGGTGGACCTATTACGAGTGACCTAGTAGTAGGAGGTATTACTA
>JAVHNF010048373.1:13518-28980 GCA_034783455.1 Micropsitta finschii
GTACACAATACTCCAAGTGAGGTCTCACAAGAGCAGAGTAGAGGGGCAGGATCACCTCCTTCGACCTGCTGGTCACGTTCCCTTTGATACCCAGGATACAGTTGGCTTTCTGGACTGCGAGCACACACTGTCGGCTCATGTGCATTTTCTCATTGACCATCACCCCCAAGTCCTTCTCCGTAGGGCTGCTCTGAATCTCTTCTCTGCCCAGCCTGTAGCTGTGCCTGGAAACAAGATTTTCTTCATAGATACAACAGAACAGGGCATGCTGTGTTAAGGAGTATCACGAAGTAATCAGGGACTTTAATGGCTGATATGCCAAACTGGCAGCATCCCCAGTGTGACAAAATTATTCTGCTTAAATTCTTGGTGATCCTTAAAGTTTATCAAGCAAGAATGTTGGTAATTTAGAAAGAGTCGGAAGACACACAGCTCAAACCAACTTTGTTTCTGAAAACATTCAGCAGGGGACTAAAGTATTGTAAAGAAAATGTTACAGAATTTTTTTCCAGAGTCTTTCTATTCTACCTGCTATTATTGATGTCATTCCATTATCTAACTATCTTTTTAGTGGAAAAAAGAAAAGCATCATATAACAATGGTAATCCACCTTTTCTGGAAAAACAGACAAGGAACCTCATTTCTTTTTGTTTAATAACAGCATCTCCAAAGGAAGACAAAGAGACAGCAATTGCATTACAGAAAAACTGCAAATTTAAGGACATAATTTTGGAAACTATGACAAAGTAAAGCTCACCAGGGAAATATATTAATCATAAATTATAAACATAAACATAATATTTTCAACTTGATAGGCAGAGTAATAAACTATCATCTATTTCTTCATGAACCAAGATTTAATTTTTCTGCCTTCTCAACCTGAGATATTTATGCAATACATGCTGATGTTGCCAAAACCTCGTGTGGTTAATTAGTTACACCTAAGACAGTCATGTGCTTCTGAACCAATCCTCAAACAAAGAACTAAGATAGCTTCTTCCTGTACAGGCAGAGCTGCTGATTCCATGTGCACTGTACCTCCAGACAGTTTTAAGGAAATGCCAATCTGGGAATTGAGGGAAACAATGCATCAAGGCCTTTCTAGGTAGGAGACCAATTTTCAGATTTTGGCTCATTCAATGTTTAATCACCTATTAGTGATTTTCAGGATCAGCCAGTTCCCTATTTGCTCCTATTCAAAAAAGACTGCTGCAAGTTAATTATTTCCTCTTCAAATAATTGGGGGGGGAGGGGGGGGTTGTGGAGTTTTAATATGGAGGTTAGATGAAAGCTTAAGTTATCCATTTATCAAACACCCCTCCACCCACAAACCAACAGGAGGAAAAATCAAACAAAAAAACACCAATAAACCAAGGAAGAAAAAAAAAAAGAAAGGAAAACAAAACCAAACCCCCAGACAATCAAAATATTCCCTTCTTCCTATCTGAAGTAGAAGACAGGTAGATTGAAGAATATACAGTCAATCTGATGCAAATTAGAAATTCGACTACAGATTGCTATACAACTTAATTAAGGACATGGAGCTGTTGGAGCAAGTCCAGAGAAGGGCCACAAGGATGATCAGGGGGCTGGAGCACCTCCAGTATGAAGACAGGCGGAGAAAGTTCTGGGGCTGCCCAAAGAAGAGAAGGCTGCGTGGAGACCTCATAGCAGCCTTCCAGTATCTGAAGGAGGCCTATAAGGATGCTGGAGGGGGACTCTTCATCAGGTACTGCAATGATAGAACAAGGGGTAAAGGGTCCAAACTTAAACAGGGGATTTTTAGGTTAGATATAAGGAGGAAGTTCTTTCCTGTGAGGGTGGTGAGGCACTGGAACAGGCTGCCGAGAGAAGTGGTAAATGCTGCATCCTTAGTGGTGTTCAAGGCCAGGTTGGATAGAGCCTTGGGCAACATGATCTAGCATGAGGCATCCCTGTCCATGGGAAGGGAGGTTGGAACTAGATGATCTTAAGGTCCTTTCCAACCCTAAACATTCTATGTTTCTATAGATAGAAGATGTGTAGAAGGGAAAAATCTAAGAGCTGAAAGAATGTCAACTACCAGGTAGCTTAAATTTGATTTGTTCATTTTTATTCTGAGATATCCTCTTTCTAGTATATCCCCCACTGAATAATTCCAGGGAAAGTCAAGGTGTTTTGTATTCAGATCAAGACTTTTCTACATTGTCTCCAAAGGAAATTTCTCTTTTCAACTGTTTTACCTTTAGTTATAACAAGCAGAGAGGTGCAATAATGAGGCAAGTATTCAGAGACCCACAACTCAAAGCACCACCTATGTGTACAATCCAGCAGTTGTTCTATTATGATAAGCTCCATTTACCCTTCTTGAACCAACTGAGTTAAAAACCTATAAGTCCTCTTTTCTGCTATTAACTCTCAAATAGAAGCACAATACGGACTAAACCACTCCAGCACTTTCAATCTCTGTCATGCTGCTGCACATTTTCTCTGCAGATGCCCCCCCCAGCCATGGCCCAGTTTCATTCCAGGTTTCATACCATCCTCTGCACCAACAAATAAGTGCATAAGATCGCATTTTCCTAGATGTACCTTCCAAGGATTGCACCCAATACAGCAGTAGCTGCATGCTCAAAAGATTATGTTGATTGCATCTAGTTATCATTCAGTTCACAAGAAAACAGACTAACCTTCAGGAATAAATATACTGATGGATCATAAGAAACTTCAACAAAATATATACCTAGTAGGAGGGGGAAAGGGAGGAACCAATCAACAAATTCTCATGATGCAGAAGAATACCCCAAACTATTAATTGTACACACAGAAATTTGTTACTAGAAAATGACTAAATCAGCACTTAACTGAGTGACCGTTCTACCAGATTTAAACAGAAAAAACTAACACAAAGACTTCTCCAAAGAGGTGACTTTGGAAAGCAATACAAAGGCAATACAGAGTATAACCAAAACTAGCAGAGAAAAATAAACTCACCATTTTGCTATTTTAATCTGCATTCATTCCAATACAGCTGATAGACGTAACCTATCTAGGGATATTTAGGTCTGATTCAGTATAGGATGATTGTTCAAAAACATGAAAAGGAGGCTGGGTGAGAGCACAAACCAAAGCAAAACAAAGAATTGCAAGCAGACACTTACAGCTTTATCTGTGAGTCTAAAGGTCAGAAATTTCAAAAGCTAACTCAGTTACCAAAATCCACTGAATTTCAAATGGCACAAAGACATCTTACTCTCTGAAACACCACAGATTTTAATTTTCAAGTGCTTTCCCTGGCAATAAATAGGATTTGTCAGAGAGAATGTTACTGTAGCACTGTATACCTATCCGTATCAAACTCTTTCTTTGGAAGCATCATAATTCCTCACGACAATAATGCAATCACTCTATTTCTTCATTTTACTCAAGGTAAGAGTCCAACAGAGGTAAGAAGTTGGGTGTAAGTAGTTACACATCAACTGAAAAGTTGAAGATATGACACACGTTTCCTATGTCCTGATTCATAAAGATGCCAGCAGTGGAGCTACATCTCACATGAGTCATGATTTTCCACTTTACGATGAGTACCCAAAAACATGTCTCTTCTCTGGCCATATACGTTTGTTTGTTTTTTTTTTTTAATTGCATACATGGTTTAAATAGCAAAATGTGACTTTTATTTGTAACTCAGGTTTTTCTGGTCTTCATCTTTCTGGAGAAAAGCCTAACAGCTTCTGGCTTTGGAGTCTGAGAAATCAAAATAATAGCCATAATATCTACCGAACCAAAAATGTTTATAAAAGTCACGCCCAAAAGGAGCAGGAGTGTGAAGCCACTCAAAGAAATTTCGCACAGAGGCGTATTTAGCATCCATCTTGCATCTAATTTTAAAGGTTACCACTCTACACTACAAGCTTTCCTACACATTAATAGTAATACAGCGTGAGAGAGAAGATTTTCAAGTCCATCATCCTCACCTTGTCAGACCACTGGCCCCCAGCTATCTTTAAAAAGGAAGGGCCAATAAGTAAGACACACTAGGCCTATAGCTTACATAAAGCACTCCAAGTGAAGCATCTGCCAATATACACTGTAGGAATTTTCTCAATAGTGGGTTTTGCATGTTTGCACAGCTGTTATCGATGGATGCTCTTTATCACCGCTACTTTTTTTTTTTTTTTCTTAATAAAGTGTACCACTACGAAATCACTGCATCCTCCCCCTCCTCCTCTCCTAATTTGGTACTCTGATTTTCACTTACTTGCATTCTTCTTCACCTTTCATTTCCTTCATTATTTAATGTCTTTATCCACCATTTCTGCTAGTATTTCCAACCTCTACTTTTGCTATGTGATTCCTTCTTTTCCATTTTACTTTGCAGTTTCCTTATACCTCGCTCTGCCGACGTGACTTTTTTCTCATTCCATTTTCCTGCTGTTCCTAAGAACCAGAATCATAGAATATCTCAAGTTGGAAGGAACCCATAAGGATCATCAACTCCAACACCCTGCTTCTTGCAGGACTACCTAACAGTAAACCATATGACTTAAGAGTGTCATCCTTGAACTATGACAGGCTTGGCACTGTGACCATTTCCTAAAATAAGGAATATTTCACAGATTTGTGAGTCATCCTTGAACAGAGCCCATGCTAATTATCTCTGTATCATTCCAATTTTAGTATATGTGCTGCTGAACTGAGCACAACTGGATGTCTGTTGGCTGTCTCCTGTCCTTTTCCAACATCCCCAAATTAGCAGACCGGCTCAGATGCTGGTGGCTCACCCTGTCATCTTAACAACCATGCAGAAAGTGGAGCCTCAGAGTTTAATCAATTTGCTGCCACAAAACCAGCATTTGTAAAACCAGGATATCAAGGAATTAGGGTGCGCAACTGTGGCTAAAGCATTCACTATAGGCTTACAGTGAAGTCTTTGAAAACCAATGGATTTGAAGCTGAAACACAGTAGCACAGAATTTTCTCTTGTGAAAAACTCCATTTCCTCTTACTAAGGAAGAGCCTAAGGATTTGTACCATGACTGCCATGCCACTGTGCACTATGTCAATTCTGAACACACCAACTTCCTATTAGCAATCCTTCTTCCTGTAAATGACACAGAAGCATCTCACCTTGTGAATTAAAGCACTCCATCCCTGTTCCCAGCAGGATTACAGCACAGCAGCTCCCCAAAAGGTTTCAGAGGCAGTGGGTTAATGAATGGATACTGTCCACATTGAGGTTTCGAAGGCTGGTCTCCACTACCTTCAGCATGGTATTAATTCTATTATTCTTGGACCCAAAAATATAGGACTGAAAGCTGATGTGGAACATCACTGACTATTTTCAAGAACCCATTTCATTGATTAACTGTACTCACAGCTGTGAAGCTCTTTTCAATATTCAGCTTAATTACATCTCTGGTGACGCTTAAAGACCATCGCTTCTTGAAATGATTGTCGTGGTCAGCCATCTAAATGTGTTTATTTTGCAGAACATGAATAAGTAATAAAAGCAATCACAATGGAAGTGTTATGTAGCTTCACAACATTTTTGGTGTCTGGCATAATGAGCAAGCTCAGAATAGGCACTTGCCTGTTGTCTCTGTCTCTCAGAGAATTTCTATTCATTTAGTTAACTCCAGCCTGGCAGGTTTATCAATCATGAATGGCCAAAACATATCTATCCACCAAACCCACAGACCTTTATTGAGACATACGCAATTCAAAGTACACCCAAGCACTCCAGCTGAACAGATTTTGGTTTTCAAGATTAAAATCTGTAGACAAGCTAAACACCTGAAAATTAAAATCAGACGTGGAGAATCCTACAATAGGTCTGTCAACAGCAACAGACAGATGAGCAAGGGGCTGATGGCATACCAACACACAGCTCACTCCACAAAGCATGGAAAACTGTGTCTGCTGCTAAGAAACAGTTTTACATTAATATTTGCAAGTGCCAAAACCAAGCATTAACTCATTTTCTTTTCTGATGCTAAAATTGTACTATCTTCTGGTCACAGACGGACAGAAGACCACTGTTTCAAGTGAAGTACTTCCTAATAATGTTCAGAATACTCCAGCACCAGGCAACCAGGTTTGCTCCCTTCTGAGCACGAAATCTAGCAAAGAATCTCCCCCGTACCTCATTGAGAAGATAGCCTGCTCTCTGCTCTTTTGAGCTGAGAGCAGCTTCCTCCACTTAGGATGAAACGCCACAACAATCGACCTTTAATTTATTACTAACCATTGAACAACCTAAGCAAAATGTATAGACAGCCTCTGCAAGAGGCTGAAGGAAAATCAACTTCTTCTTTTGCCTCCTGGTGAGTCACAGCACTGCTAGAGAGCTAAAAAAAATAAATATTTAGTCTACATTTTCTCCATGCTTTCCTCCAGGGTACAGACCCTTCAGAAGCCCCTGAGCAACATTTGTTCTTCTCCTGCCCTCACCGCATGCAGTAACTTAGAATTTGCCTAGTCTTCCTTAAAATAGGTGAAACTGCCAACTGACAGAAAATCAACAGCCCTTGGTACGTACAGTGAACTCAGGGAGCTCAAAGCACATATGAAGTGTGGGGGAATATGCAAAAAGTAGGAAACAGGAGATAAATTACATTACCATGAAGGGCAAGGAAGAAAAAATGCAGTTAAGCAGGAAGTCCATTAAGAGGAGAATAATTTGGAAGAGCACACATTCAAGTACAAAATGCAATTAATTCAGACAGGAAATAAGAATTAAAAAGTAATTATTATATTTTTCAAAAGCAGAATAAATGTAACTGAATCACACTGTTCAGTGCCTTGTGGCTTGGGTTTTTTTTGGTTTTGGTTTGTTGCAGTTTTTTTTACCTTCACTAGTAGAACCTCACACTCCCCCGTCCTTGCTCTCTCAAATCAATCAAAAATAGCAATTAAAAAAAATTCCACTTCAGCATCCCAATATGCCTGTGGGTAACACCACATATAACGTCATGGAAATAGTTAGCAGGAAAAAAGCCAGATATCAAATAATTGACTACTGCTCAAACCATGCGTATTCAGGGCCTGAGTCCCGATTTCCTACAGGACAGAGACTTTCAGTGAAAGCCAGTGTGTCATAAACATTATCACACCAATTGATTTTGAAGACCAGTTAAAAGCTATTGTCTGTGACAGACCAGGTAAGCCAACAGTCTCTGTTCAGGGACTAAGCAAACTGTATTTGCACTTGAAATGTTGTCGTCCTTGGTCCTACAACTGCTCCCAGCAGAGGTCCAGCAATTAATACCAAAGGCCTTTTTCTCCTATCTCTGTCCAGGACTACACACGAGCTCCTGTATGTGCTCCTCTCTTTCACGCTTAGAAAGCAAAAACATCTCCTCAGATCTCAGTAATAACCTCCAAACTTAACTGTCTGCTAGAGGATAGGAAGAAAAAGACACAACAAAATATCTTCCAACAGAAGCAGATTTGGTAGTTTTCAAGAAGCAGGCAAGGTAGTAAGGACAGTGCTATTTTAAATCATGTGCACGTGTCAGAGGATGACAAAGAGAAAAATAAACACAAACCAAATTCTTAAAATGGCAAGTATCTTCCTGCAAACCAGATTACTGCAGGGTATGGGGCAAGCCAGCAGCAGAAGCATATGACCTTGAAATGCAGCAGCAGCAGCCCATGAGCAAAACCAGCAATGACGCTCACCAACTCCACATAATGCCTCAGGATTACCTCTTCAGATCACAGCAACACTTCCAGAATAAGCCCTGTCCCAATGCAGCCCCTCATCCTGATACAGCCCCCCTTTCAGGGACTTGGATTTTTATTTTCACTGCAGCACAGGACACCAGGAATATTTCACAGCATTTGTTTTGTTTTTAAATCTGGTATAAAGATACTACATATGGAGAGCAGCTTTTAAAGAGAGCTGCTTCAGCAATCAACGGTTCAGTAATAAACAGCCAGACCCATGCACTCCTCTAGTACAAGCATTTATGAATCCTGGAAATAACTTTATTACGTATTTCCTCACACTAGATGTGCATTGTAAGCCAATTTTCTTCCAGTAACACTTTTGGAAGTTCACTTTTCTTCTAAAAGCGCTATTGATCTTCTAAATGAGAATAATAACCTGAATCTGACCAGATATAAAGTTTTTCTGGAGTTCAACATATTTTTATTTCACTTTGATGTCTGAACAACCACACGTTCCTTTCATGATCATTTACACAATTAGGTTTACAGCAGAACACACATGCTAAGTCTCCACAGAAACTGAATTTAAAAAACTAATTAACAATACGCATTCCCACCAAAACCTGTAATACAAAAATGGTTCTTAGTCAGGTCAGGGAAGTTAACAGACAATGTATTTATCTAGTCCAGAATAAGTCAAAGGAGTTAGCACCCTGAGTAACAAAGTCGAAGCTGTAAGGCACCAAAAGTCAGAGTAATTATGAAGAAAGGAACATTTGGAGAAGGCTGGTGCTCTGTCAGTCACATTGTGAACAGAAAAAGACAAAATTCATTAAATAAATTATTCATTAATGTTTAACAGCTCAGCACTGAATCCAATATTTCTCTTTTGGCTGTTCTTTTCACTGTTCTTTAACAGTGCTACAAATTCATCCACTTGTAACTGCACTGCTGAAAAAGTTAATGCCATTTATTGACAGGTTAATTTATAATAACACTTTAATTAAAAAAAGATTATCTTATCATTTTCTGACTGAGATGAAACTGCAGGTGATTGGGAACAATATAGCTACAGGCTAATGAATGATTTGAAGCAATTCAGTGTCCAGTTAACACCAGCATCTGGTTTGGGGATTCTTTTTCCCTGCCAAATCATTAGCCCTATATTAATTATATTTTTAGTTAGTAGTAACAGAAAGTTTCAATCTTGATGTTATCATTCAAACAAAAATACAGAAAATAAAAGAACCAGGACTTGGAATTCACACAACCAGAAGCAAACTCCCTATCACTTGCAGGCATGTAAAACAGAGTAGAAAACTTCTTCTAGCCTGATTTCAGCAGCTATCCCAACCCAACACTAGCTGAAGACATTAAGTGTTCCCTGTGACCAAGGTACAGGAACAATGATAAATCTGATTGTATCTGGAGAATCCTCTCTGATGCAATGATCTCTCTTCATGACATGCCAAACTTCGCTTGGTCAAGAAACTTTTTAAACTAATTTTTGCAAATAAAAAGGCAACTGAATAATCCACTGATCTTTGAAACAGAGCTCAGCAAGAAGACTCAGGACAGGGGGACTTAGCCTGGGTGGAAGAAGTACCCTTTGACTCATTACAATCTCACCATATGAGATGAGTGGACCAACATTTGCCTCTTGCCTGCTTATTAACACCAAATTTAGATTAGTAAAGCATCATTTCTGAAATATAACAGTTTGGGGTTGTTTTTTTCACTAACTTTACTAACTCTCGAAGACCAAAACTATGCAACTAAGATAAAAAATGAGACCAACTACTTAAGTCCAAACCTGGCTTGGCATTTTAATACTGTGAGTATGGGTGGACTTGAAAGTATCTCATTCACATATCATATGCTAGGTCTGTTACTGTTCAGGAAAAGTATAGTGTATTAGAGCATTCTTCAATTACACCAGGTAAGAGATGTTAACTTGGTGTACTAAATAAACACTTGAGAACAAAACAAGTACTCATTCCTGAGACAGAGGGATTCAGAGGTGGGATCAAGCTCTGTAGTTGCCAATATTTTGTTCATCAATATCAGACCCATAGCACTCACTGAATAAATTATTGAAGCAACCGGGGGGGGGAGGAGAAAGGCGGCAAAATGAAACAAACAAACAAGCAAACAAACCTCCAAAACACTCAAAAAACCCACAAAAACCAAGTGCCACCTTTGCTGCATAACTGTGTGATATTATCTATTTTCTCCTTTCTCTTAATTATGAGTGTCATTTTTGTACCTTCTGACAGAAAATTGTGAGAGCTGCAGTCAGCACTAATTTGAATCCAAATAGTGGAAAGCTTTGCAGGAAGGCTTCAATGACCATACGTATGCTGCTACCTCAAAATCTACAGGGAAAAAACCCGCAACAAAATCATACCTTTGCTTCTCATGAATGTCCAAATTTAACTAAATGTCATCACTTCAATTACATCACACCTCACCTTTCTTTTGGATGCATGGCAGAAAATCTATGTTTCTCTTTTTAACAGAGCTTTTTAACAGAGCTTTAACCATGCTTCTGGTTTCCCTTTGCCTTTTATTTACAACAAAGATTTCCTACCCTTCTCTCTAAAGTAAAGCAATTTTATCCCACCCATGTTGCAGCTCTACGCAGCTGTTGCCAAGCCAATAAATTAACAGACTCTTGGACTGATCATGCAAGGTAATTCTCTTCTGGCTGTTTTATCATCAACCTCCAGACAGGGCTCTCCTCCCAGACCTGAAGCTCAGACTCGGCTCCTGGTCTCTGTTATTATTTTGTTGCCTACTGAACAGTTTTAATACAAAGAAACAATATATCAAGCTTCTTTCTAACGCTTGTCTACCCAAGATGATCAAAACTGCTTTTCCTCCAGCTGTAAGAGACTTGCACTGCAGATTTAAAGGTTCAGCATTCACATTCTGCCAACAGTATACCTAGAAGAAACTCAAGAGTTGAAAAGTGCTTTTCAGAAGGAAAAGAAAAGGATGGGTTGTTTTTAATGTTGCTTAGCATTTGGAAACCGAACCCAATTCTCTATCCAAAAAACCTCTTTAAGATACATGGGTAAAAGCCAAACTGTATATGCATCATGAGCAGATGCATGCTACCTCCTGCTTCTTCTTACCCCACAAGAGGTCCTAATCCATCATACATTCACTGTCTCACACCTCTCTCTTCCTGCCATAATTATCTCTCTCTGCCCCATGGATCAAATCTGGATGCTCTTCCCCAAGTTGTGCAGCCTCCAGCCTTTCCCGCACAGTTTTTTAACCAGTATCATTTTGTCCTGCACTGTCTGTGCATCTCTTAGCACAATGACGAAATAACTAAAAGAACAAAGCGCTGTAACATTTCTCTCCTTTTACTGTGACTAAAGAAAGGAAATCTTTACTGAAGGCATATAAGCTAATGTCCTATTAAGAACAGCTGCAAATACTAAATATTGTCAGAAAGATGGTGCTTGTCAAAATAAAATATCAGCACAACCCAACTGCTATACTGACTCCATATACTAGAATGCTGCAGCTTCTATTCTTAGCCTTTAACCTGTACCTTCTTTTACAGAGATGGAGATCACTTTTTAAATACCATAACATGCATTAGGTAAATTGAGCAGTTGCCTGAAGGGCCCTAGAAGCCTCTTAATCTTGAGACAATAAAGAAAACAAAAATATAGCTTGAAATTATTTATTAAAGCTGTTATAAAAATCTTTTGGAAAGTACTCTCCACACTTTCTAAACCAGTGATGACTACACAAAACTAGAGTTAAATCTCAGTTTCTTAATGAAGCACTGGAAAAGTGGAAATAAATGAAATTAATTCAATGGAGTTCCTCTGAAATGTCTCAGGGAGCAAATCCCTCTGGGTTCATTTTTTTACCCCCTTAGTTTTAGTTTTCTGCAGTAAATGAAGACTCTTAATGAAAAGCTAAATCTTAGTTTCCAGATGAAACAGTCAGGTTTTTTTCTTCTTTTTTTTTTAAATGGCAGGTGTTTTAAGCTTGGCTGCTCATACTCATTTCTTTGCCATGAGCAAGCTAACATCCAAACATCACCTGTCATGCAGTTCCACCATTACCTTCATTAGAAGGCGGGGTAGGAAGCATCCCAGAGGGTATCTCAGGCTGGGTTACCAAATACAGAAACTCAGGAACAGAAGGGTAGGAAGAGCATAAATGCAGCCTGTCAGCCATCAATGAATCAGACTTGCTATGGTTTTTCTGAATGCCCTGAGTAGCTTTCCTAAGCATAGAGGGACAGTGATGATTATACCCACTCCAGAAACCTTCTTGATAGACATCAGGCAAACTTCTGCTTCACATCCGAGATCCTGTCCATCCCCTGCATGCTCTCCTTGTAATGAACTCAGACACAGCAGTGTGCTCCACCTGAGCCAGAGACTGAGGGCACAAGCTTGTGTTTAATTCTACCCAACTCAGAAAGAAGCCAAAAGGGACAGACCGTTTGGGCAGCCCTCCCTTGTGCAGCATTTTGCAATCGTGCAGCCATGCCACAAGTGAATGAAGGGGGCTCAGGAGTTCAACATGTGGTGCATGAGGAGAGGCCAGGGGAGATGGACTAGCTTTTTACTGACTCCAGAAACTGGTCCAAGCAAACACAGCCAGGAGCTAGGGAGGAGGAGAAAGAGCTAGGCAATTTCTCTTGTCAGCCATTTATACCTAAACCATATCACATGTATGGTGAAACCATGTGATACATCAGTAAAATAGAAGTGGCGGAACAGTCTCTCACCATTTCCAAGGGATTTTCCTTTGCTACACCTGAGGAATCCAATCCAAGCCTGCATGCCATCCACGATGTTATTACCTGAAGGAGAGCTCAAAATCCATTCTCTCAGTTGCACCCCTCCCAGTGTGGTCCCTTTCTCACGGTCACACCTCCCCAGACACCTGGGAGTAAGTAGTCCCAGAAGGAGGAATGTTTTTTCTCCTCTTCCCTCCCTCCTCCAAAGTCCAATGGTTTTTAACCCACCATTACTTGCCAGTTGCTCCCTTAATGTATTGCCTTCT
The DNA here is from genome assembly GCA_034783455.1 of Micropsitta finschii. Taxonomy (NCBI): domain Eukaryota; kingdom Metazoa; phylum Chordata; class Aves; order Psittaciformes; family Psittacidae; genus Micropsitta; species Micropsitta finschii. Next base: position 26,215 of record JAVHNF010048373.1, read on the forward strand.
CTCATAGTTTACATATGGTTCAAGTTATACATGTGAAAATATACCATTTTCACAGGTGAAGAAAAAAACCCAACACACACACACAAACAAACAAAAAAAAACAACCCACTCCCCATCCCCCCAAAAAACAGAAAAAAAGAACAGCCAACCAAACCAAAAACACACAAAACCAAACAAAAAAACAAAACCAGTAGAAATAAAAATGCACAAATCTATAGCGAGAAAAAAACAGGAATAATGTTTCATAGACAGCAGAAGATGTGAATCCTATTTAAACAGGAACTCAGGAGCCAGAAGTACCTCACATTAAATAAAGGAATTGAAAAAAAAAAAATCCATTAGAAGCAATCCAGCCTTCGTTTAAACGTATACACATCATCATTAACAATAATAATTTGGCTCTTCATATGTAATCACTGCATGCTAGCCTCACTTTATATTCATAATGGCCATTAATGTCAAGAGGAATTGTGCACACGAGCACCACACTGGCCCTGTGTTGCTCCTCAGCCTGCAGTCTGCTTCACAGAGAAAACTATCTCCCCCTGCTACTTCTTCCCACTAATCCAGCTCATGAATGGAAACAGCTAGGGCAGCTCAGATGAGCCAAATGTAGCAAATACTTCTTTTTTAATTTTTTAATTTTTTATAATACAAGAATTTTGTACTATTAAGACAGCACCAGAAAGGTAAGTTATAACCATCTGCTCACACAATACTGAATTCAAGACAGCGCATACTGGAGCACTGCAAGGACAGAATCTATCGCGATCTGTGCTTTGGATTTTGACAATTAATTTCATCGCCTAAAAATGTCCACAGAGATTGTGGATGCAGAAAATGCCAAAAAGAAACAAGCGTTCAGGATATCCCACCTTCCCTTTTACATGGCATATATAGGGACTGAGAAAGCATCATATTCTGCTTCCCCACCATTTGGCAGTATCCTGCCAGGCTGAAATTTTCACAGAGGAAAATGAAGTGTTTTCTTCATATAGGAGCAAAACCTCTATAAAGCTTCCAGGAACCTAATTCTAGAACATTGAAAGAATTCATTTTACAAAGAAGTCTACAATAAATAGAGAATAAATGTTCCTACTGGTCCAGTGCTTTATTTTCTAGTGCATCTTATCATCTACTTTTCTAAGCAGAATAGACCAAATCAGCCACAATCAAGCCACAAAGGTACAACAGTTTCATGTCAGAAAGACACAGTCATTCATATTTCTTGAGGTGGACTTATTTCACTGATTCACTTCATCCTAAATCCATGCCAAATCCAAATCCATCAGTACAGCTACCAAATCCAAATTAAGATTTCACATAAAAACCTATAGAACTGTGAATTCCAAACGGTTTGCCTTAAATAAAAGTTCAGCAGAAAATGCTTTCATATCTAATCTTTAATTCTCAGGTTTATAACAAAGAAATAAATAAATCCTGCATTAGGTGATTCTTGCATAAATTTATAATTCACTGCCAATCCCTCATGCGCTTTTTACCTTCCTTTTAAAGATCCCCAGCTTGTATCCACATCATCTTAAAACACTTATTTTTGTTTTCTATTCCACAATAATTTCTGGTTTTGTTATCTCCCCTGAAATGGTTTAAACAATATACTTAAGACTCCTACAGATAAGGACGTGGAAAAGAGCAGTCCTTCAGAAAACTTGCTTGTCAATGCCCACTATTTTATTATGATGATATTTCTAAGTAATATCTTATTACTTTATCAGTTACTTTATTACTATATCAAGTATTATGGGACATAAGGCTAAATTCTGTATCTTTAAGGACTGCAGGTTAGTCTTCTATTATATTAGATCTTATTTTCATAGCATATTTTTAATTAGCAACTCATTTACTTAGGTTGTGAGAATTCGGCAGGAAATCACCAGGCACTTTCATCTGGTTAAACAAATTTTTTTCCAGCTGATTTCATGAATCCTATTCCCTGCTAGAGAAAAAGGGGAAGGGCACAAACAGCTAGAGGAAACAAGTCTTCTGTATGCATGAGAACAACTTTTCACTTCAGGCAAAGCCCAGTTCTCGGTTTGACATCTGTCCCCCAAACCTTTGCAGAATTTCTGTATCACAGATCTGTCTGTAGTTTTCACCTCATTTTACTGGAAAAACACTTAATACCTGAAGAAACGAAAGAACGTGGAGAGACACCACCACCACCCAGCAGGCAAGGAAAAAGAGACAAACCCCACTGGAGCTGCGAGAGAGGCTGAGCATCATCCTTATAAACGCACTGAACTAACCCACACTCTGGCACAGCACTCTGGCCCTGGAAGTATGGAATTTCAATACATTTATGAATATCTTTGTTACTGGAAGTTTCCAGCACCTGTCCCTTGAAAGGCTAATAAATTATACTCACAGAAGACTAACTGAATCATTATCAAGATACACTTGCATTTGGAAACATTCCTATGTTAAAAGCCTTGGAGTTTTAGCTCCCCCCACCCCCCCATAATATAGCTGGCACACTAATGCAAGTAAGTAGCCAACTGTTAAAAACCCAACTTGATTGCACATTTTTATTTATAATCATTAATTTACAATGATAAGTTAATTCAGTAATCACATAAGAGCTATACTCCATTTACCTGAATAAATTCTAAAGCAAGTGATACCTACTTTGTATGCAAAAAGGTATACCGCAATTACAAGTTAAACACTATATTTTGTTTTTTTATTTGGTTGAAAGAAATTCCTTATCACCAAGGAAAATGATTTGGTCTACTTTTGAAAGGACCA
>JAVHNF010048388.1:0-11045 GCA_034783455.1 Micropsitta finschii
GTATAGACATGCCCTATCAGGTAACTCAGCTGCAAATTCATTTTTTTCCCTGTACCAGCTCTGCAAATCTAATATTGGATTTAAAGCAAGTTCATCCTTCTTAAGGCAGATGCAAGTTTAAGTATTACTTAAAGCATTTGTTTTGCTACTCTTAATGTCTTTGCTAGCATTAAAACAATGGGTCTCTCTCACTACCTTCCAAATTTCAGTGTGTTAAGTCGCATCACGCTCATCCCACAGTCTGACGCAATCTGTTTACAAAGGGCATCCAAACTGCCCATTGGGGACCAAGTGCCTGGGGAACTGCACTGTTGCACATCTCCAGTGAAATGGGAACAGTGCCTGGCTCTCCGGACTAGAGTCTTTGGCAGAGCAACCGTAAGGGGTATGATTGTCGAAGTCCCCAAGGTCGACTTGGTTTGTGTTCAAGAGTAAAAAGCAGTATATGCAGTGTTGACAGCTGCTCCCCCAGTCTTTCCTCCAGCCTTTACTATCTCACCTTCCTCTTATGCTCCAACTCTAACCAATCTATAGGAGTCTCTGTTTAGTTCATGTCTAACAACTGCTGTTTGCAGAGAAGAGCTTGAGTAGCCGGCTACACATTATTAGACAGCAGCCTGCTGATGAAGGGAATTTAACAAGTAGTTCCAGGAGCCTGGTTCCCTACAAAATTGTATTTTAATGTTGACTGACACTTGTACAAGCTCATATCAATGTAGAGACATGGGTATCAAAGAACACCCAACCCTATGTTATGACATTTCCCAAAGGTAATGGCTCTTAGCAGCCTCTTTCTCCTCTCCCTAGCTACTTCCATTAAACTTGCAGTATTCCAGTTATTCTGGGGATACGCTCGCTGCCACCTGCCAGCCAAGCATGGCTGGAAACCCCTCAGTGGGTTCAAAACATATCGCCAAGGAGAGGGACACAGATAAATATATTTCAAGAGCATGATATGAAGTTTGATTTCCACAGCTGAAGCAGGCTGAAAATCTGTCAAGCTAAACTTCTATAGGTTGTTGATCTTTATGGGTTTTCAGATCCATGAGCAGCAGCCACAGCACAGGAACAACCCCCCAAAATCCACATTGATAACAGTGCTTAAAGCTTCAACTTCTCTGCAAACTCCTGATTTATTTGAATAATCTAAGCTCTTAAAATTCCATGGTTTGGTGCTATGGGTGTGTTAGAAAGATAATGGCTGCTTTAATCTCTAGCCACTTATCTCATAGACAACTACCCAGTCAATGTGGGACACCAATCTTCTCAGTGCTTCAGTTTAAGCTGCCTAAATAAAGCAGCAGAGTATACAATGACTTTTACACAAACATGGTGGTATTTCAAGCACAGCAGCCCATAGATTATGGGCACATTACCCACAGCTAACAGACATTATATAGAAACAGATCACGCTGCATTTTGTGTGTCAAGTGATAATCTGTACAGGCGCACCCAGAAAAAATGAACTGCTCCTCTACCAGGCTCAGGCCCGTTCTTCCTCAGCCTCCCTTAATGGTGGTGCAGACAGGCTAACCAAGGGTGTGCTAACCAATGCATAATGATCCTCTGCCCCACCATTACGAGAAACCATCACTGAAGCAGACTAGCATTTAGATACAGGAATAATAAACTAAGAATAGATGAGACATATCTTTTAAATCTCCGTCCCAAGAGTTTCCCATCAATGAGGGTGCCCTCGCTTCAGCCAATGTGGATGGCAAGGGCCCACAGCAGGCCAGTGCTCTTCATTGCTCTGGTCCTCCCCTCAAGGCTGGGGAACTGGTGCAGCCACACTGACAAATGACCTGGCTACAAGTTTTTGCCTATTTATCTCCTTCAGAAGTCAATCTTCCTTTAACATAGAATTTTAACAGGCAGTCACTGTGCAGTTTTTTGCTGCACTACTCTGGATTTAAACACAAACCAAGCACCAAACTTAACAGGAGCAGGGCTCAAAGCTCACGTTTCACCGTTTACCATTTACACAGCAACACTTCCCACAGTGCTTAACCATCTCCAGGGCCAGCAGCACCGAACTCCCCATCAATATGGTAATGACCTGCCCCCCGTGTGCGCAAGTCATCCCCACCAGCACACGCAAATGAGGAACCACCAGGTTATTCTGCCTAAAGTAACAGACAACATTGACTCAAAAAATACAATGGTAAGGAATATTAATAACATCCAAGTGAAGATGGAGATCTTGTGCTACACTATTGCTTCAAACACTTGAAATTGAGATAACAAAGCACAATTACAGTCAATAAGCAAATAAAATAAATGGGCAGTGAAATTAAACAGCTCATTAAATCTGCCTGAATATAACTGAAAGCCTAGCACAGGCCTCTCAGTCTGTCTCAAAAAATGATCAACTATTGCAGTACAAAATACAACAGCAGCCAAAAGTGTGATCTGAATTAATTTGCTCTTAACTCAAAGTGCATTAATGAAATCAAAACATTTATGGCAAGTTCAGGTGTTTCAACACATCACTCAAGCTACAAGGCAGGGCTAGGAACATGGTGAGATAGAGTTAAATTGCCTGAAGTTCTAATGGGAAGTACATCAATTAATCAAATTAAACACTGGTATTTTGGGCTCCTGTGGCAGCCAGAAGATGAAACTTAGAGGGCAGATCTGGCAACAGAGGAAAAAGGCATTTGTTCCAAACATTCCATACCTTCAAATGGGACATTAAAAGCCACAAAAAATTCTTATCAGCTTACCCTATTTATTAAGTGATGACAAGCACACACAGGATGATAAATCCATTATTTATGCACTAAGCAATTTGTTGATTGGTGAAAAAGGACAATTCTTTTAGGGTCTCATGTTGTGGGGACACTTTAATCAAACAAACTCCTGAGGAAGTGATGACTGACCAAAGAAGAAAATGTGATGTCTCATACTCTTGTAACTTCTGTGGACTTTAGTTTGCACTGCGGGTTATACACTGGATTGCTGCAGTGTATCTTGTGAAACATTCATGCCCGATATCAGAACAAGCCTATGTGAAGAGACACATATGGGTATACAAAATATGAGCCCTCTGCGCTATTTCCTGTAACTTCAGGAGAGTGTTACTGTGGTGGTCCCTTGCACATCTTTCATTGCTGCCTGAGCACTAGCCTTCATGGATCTCAGCAATGCAATTTTTAATTTCCTTTTATTTTTTTTTTTTGTTGTTGTTTTTTTAACTTTTTTTACCTTTTTTTTTAAAAACCTTTTTTTTCTTTTTTTTTTTTTTTTGGGGGGGGGTGTGGGTTGGGTTGGAAAGATGTTATGCTGAATTTCCTAGGTTGTTTCTGAGGTTGTTGGTGCTCTTGCATCAGACACACAGCATGGAAGTCAGCCCCAGGCCTGCATATGGGTGCCACATAAATTCCAGAAGAACAAAGACAAGTTCCTTAGAACACACAAACTAAATCTACCCCAGAAGGTGACCACAATACATCCTGTCGGGCAAGCTAATAAAGAGTGATCCAATCCAGGAGAAGCCAAAGATCACAGATGGAATTACAGAAAAAATGGGTTAATCTCTCAATATGCAAAACTGATTCCGTGATGAACTGGTGATCTCTGATCTTAACTCCCTAGCTCTGTCTGAAGATAATCTAAGGGAATTGCAGAAGCCAAACTAACACATTTAAGACGAAGGAAAAAAAAAAAAAAACCAATTAAAAAATACTCTTTCTAGTTACTTCCTACAGAGCAGACTTGTGTTAAAATATCAATAAACTAAAACACTTATCAAAATCAGCTTTCTTCAAGCCATCAAATTAAAAGTTAAAAATATCCAAACCATCATAGCCAAAAAAGCACTCCAAGGTACTCGCGTTAGGTCTCATCCATATCTAATCAGAGAGGTTCGAATGAGCTTTCTGTTCACAGACAAATAGATGATGTCATTAATTTTCTCCCTGAACCTTGAAGCTGTTGAAGAAGAGGATCTGACCTAATACCAGTTAATTCCTGCTGTGTGCAGAGTTGTAATCTCTCCTACAAACCAGACCTGACCTGGATTCAAGTCAAGAATTTGAAGAGTGGGCAAAATAGGGGAAAAAAATTACAAGAAATGTACAGACTATGCCTATGTACAACGTGCACTCAAATTTATATTCGTGTCAATACAAAAGCATAATATACCAGGTATGAGACACACAGACTATACACCAATATTGAGTCAAGACATGCAGAATTAATTAAAAGCTACAGTGTTCACATATATATATACATATATATACACACACACATCTACCACATGTACTTTCTTCAGTAAAAAAAACCAAACCCGAAACCCAGAACAAAAAAAACCCAACAAACATTTAGGAGGACAACCCTTAACATCCTTAATCTCTACTCTTCCTGGTTTTTGACATTAAAGCTACTAAGTAACTTATATACATCCTGTTTTCCTGGACATTTTGAGGACTAGAGGCCAGTAATCACACACATTTTAATCTGAGCTGCTACACTATATAGCTGAAAGCCTACATATCTGCAGAGATTCACTGTAAAGCTTAAATGGAAATACACTAATTAATATTAGAAGTGTGTGCATAAAGACACAGAAGATTGTAGGCTTGCAAATAACACAGGTAAAACTGCCGGGCAAAAACAAAGCCTAGATCACCCCACCAATTTCATTTATTTGCCTCTTCACTGACTTACAAAACAAGTAAAAGAACCCACATGTTATGCTGGAGACCTGTTCTCAGAAACATCACGCCCCATGGAAAGGTTTCCAATTGTAAGCATACTAATTACAACTCCAGTAGGCTTTTCTTTTTACAACTGAAGTGACATGTAGTTCTTTCATTACAACTAGTCCACAGATTGCACTCAGATTTCTTCTGGAAGTTGCTATTTGCTCCAGATGCAGCTCTAAGAAGTTCTGAGGTTTCCTTTGTTTGAAAGTCTTGGACTTATGTAGAGGCACAGACCCAGCTCAGAAATCTAGGGCAGCCCTGCACTCTTACCTTCCCCAAACCCACAAAGGTCCATCACCACATGCTCAAGCATGTTGAATACTCCCACCGCTCCATACCACCAGTTTTCTGGGCCCCAGCTCACCCTCAAGGGGAAGCAATCTGCTGAGCTCCTGGTGGTGGGAAAAACTATGTCAGTCCTTAATTTGCATCTGCCTGAAACATTTATTTTAAAGTACTAAGGACACAGGTTGCCCTGCAAACACCCTAATGCATTGTGAGCCTGTTTGCAGCCTAATTCCCAAGTTGCGTGCCCAGAGAAACAGCCATGCGAACACGAAGCACGAACACAGTGTAAGTGCAAAAGAAGTTTAAAAAGGCTCTCACAATAAACTGGGAAGACAAAATTACCATCTTACCCAATGTGTGCTATCGCATCCTTAGCTACTATGCTCTCAGCTGAATAAAAACATAAAACCCTCAAACCAAGGCAAAACCAAGTACCATGACAAAACAAGAGGGTACCAGCACAAATCAGGGAAGGTATCTCACATTACATCAGCCTTCTAGAGCACTTCAAAAGGGCCAGCATTCTCTAAGCCTACTCCAAGAAAGCATTTTAAAGAACAAGCCACCACTGCAGTTGCAACACAAAAGCCCAACTTACCAATACAAGTAATAGGCTAAAGCCAGCGCGATGAGCGTAGCACAGATTCCGGCTAGCAAGCATATTCCTGACTGGCTTACCAACATCTTCCCAATTTGTTATTGCTTAATAAAACAAAACAAAGAAAAAAAAAAAAAAGGAAGAGGAGAAATGGAACGGCAAAAACGGACGATGTGAATCTTGCCTAGGAACACAAATCAGTCTTGACATGTAGGAGGGATTATGATGACAAAAGCACATTGAGGTAAATCTGGAAGCGTTGTAGCTACTAAAACAGCCTCCTCAGCAGCAGGCAAAAAAACCCTGGGTGTCCTCTCCACTACATGGCTTCATAGAACAACCTACTAAAAAAGCCCCTCTTACCTCAAGAACGAAGGTATGACTGAGGCATGAGTGGACTAATATTTAGAATAGGTAATACTCCTCAATAAATATTACTGTCAGGTGGTGTTGCTGACAAACCAAGCTTTTGTTGTAATCCAATAATCTTCTTACAGCAAATTACCAGGCTACAATCAACTGGATTCGCTCGTGTGGTGAGGTATGTATTCTCAGCACTGCTGCTTGACATTTCTTTTATTAACAGCTGACAAAAAGATCTGAACAAAATCTAGATTTTAACACAAAGAAACCTCCTTCCCCCCCTCCGCCCCCCAAAGCCTGTCTTTTCTCCATGAAGAGCAAACACCAGGCTTGAGAGAACACCATGGCAAAGAAAGACTTTGGTCTGCATCCACAGTACAGTCCTAGCAGGGGAGAAGGACCACTCACCTTTGTGGCATGATGAAGGGACATGTTTGAACTGCACAGACTAAAGAAAGGGACTCTGCAGCCAGCAGGGGAGCAGGCTCATGGATGCTTTGTTTGAAGGGGGACCTGGGACACCACTGCACTTCCTTCGCCTTTCTCTGCAGGTCTCCGAGGAGACCTCTACCCAACTAAATAACAGTATTTTCTCTTTCTTCCCCAGGGCTTTTGGCAGACCTGAGCCGCAGCAGGCACACTTCAGGAGCTTGGTGAACAAAAAGGAGATACCAGAGCCTAGAGAGGAAAGAAATAAGGTGGTAGCAGCTGCACCCTACCCAGGTGGCAGGAACACGGTACCACTGGTGCCATTAAGGCTATAGGGCCTATCTGGCTGTTCTGCACCACAATTTGGACAGTCCCAATAAAAAGAGACTTGATGCAATGTCCACACAGAGACACCAACAGTTGGACGCAAGAGTGTGATTCCTATTCACCTAACACTGCACCAACACAGCCCTTCGTGCAGATAAAGTTTTCACTGCCCTAACTGATCCTCACCTGAGTAAAGCCTCTACAAGAAACAAAAAGAAACAAAATCCAAACAAAATCTACCTTAAGTGCTAAAGAAAGATTAAAGTGGTAGCTGCAGCCCCCTGAAGCTCCCATTTCTAACCAAACTGTAGCAGCAGCACTAAAGAAAGCTACAACATGCTGTCAGCTCCTCTTAAACCCTTGGCTGCCTTGTAAGTAGAGTAAGAGAGATTTTGGGAGGTTTCAGTAAAGAGAAAAGAGTACAAACCTACTTAAAATATAACAAATGGAAAGCTTTTAGAATAAGAGAAACATACAGTACCTGAAATTATTTGGCCAAAACTAAAAAAGAATATAAGCTGCCACCTCTGAGTTTAAAAGCACACACCAAATAAATACGACATACTCTAGAAAATATGGTGAATAAGGTCCAGTGGAAACCAACTTCTCAATCAGGACAGAAGCATCACAGCATTCATGAATTAAAGGAAAATTCTGGGTGGTCTCTATGCACTGTCTATAGGTCCTCCTGCCCTCTTAAATCCTGTGCAAAGTCCAGGTAAAACCTTTTTCAACCTCACCTATAGCTCTACCACACTTCTCAAGTAACTGCACAGTTAAAAGTCTTACCTACATCTTTGTGAGTGAAGGAGATAGCTTGCAACTAAACTCCTTGCTTAGGAACAGTCAGTTTCTGTGGGCTCCAGAGGAATTTTTGCCGACTGTGTTCCCCAAACTCCCTTTGAGACTGCTCACACTGTTTTCTTTCTCGATTACAGAAATAAAATTATATTAAATTATATTAAAAGAAATACCAAAACCCCAAGAGAAACACACACGTAGTTCAAAGTGACAGGAAGGTTCCAGGCATGCAGAGTCTGTAAAGTAGCACTTGCAATGTTTTTGTAGGTGAAGCTCAATCACCGGTTTCCAAGACTGCTGATCAATACTTTTTCATTACAGAAAATGCATATAATGGAATATGACTGGGCAAAGGACAGCCTTGGAATTTTATAAATAAGAAACAAACCCAAAGTAGCAGTTATCAAGAGGCCTCAATTAGGAAAAGAAAAGAAAAAAGAAAAAGAAAAAAAAAAAGAAATAATAATAATTAGGATAGTGCAATAATTGCCTATATTTGGGAGCAAGGCTTACTTGGTATTTCTATTATAAAAGCAATTCTAAAATTATAGTGCTGGCATTCAAACAGTGACTCTGTAATACAAGCCCTTATATAACAAACAGAAAAGGAGTTATCTAACAGAAGTCTTATTAGTGCAAAACGATTTGAGTAATAGGCCTCTTGTATTGTATAAAATAGATCAATGTTATGTAATTATATAATGTTGCCAATCTTGGTCTCTGATGATTAAGAAAAACCTCAGTAGTGTCTACTCATCCCTACGACTATGCAAAATGCTCCTCTTCAAGTGGTTGAATTTTTGAGGCAAGTGGGAATTCATCCTTTGTATTCAGATAAAAATAAACTACAAGAGAAATTTCAGCAGTGTAAGTGCATCTGCACACCAAGCTGTGAAACCTAGGGACCCATTTTCTTCTAGAGAGATTGTGTCAATCTGAAAATTGCTTTGTGACACAGTTTCCTTACTCATTAAACAGGGATGCAAAATAAAGGATAAACAAAAGCCGTCTCATCTGCAATCATCTGAGATAAGTGTTATAAGATGAATGATACACTTCACTTTCTGGATGGAAAATTATGCAAAAAAAAGAAATCAACCTTCAAACATAAGAACAGAGAGCCAACCACGAGATATCTGTCAACATGCAAATGTGCTGTGGCTGAACAAGAAGAAGCTTCTGATTGCTGCTAAAGGAAGTTTCAGCAAACACTGTGTGTGGGCCTACAAGCCCCTACCCAAGTTCAAAGCTTTTCTTTGAATTACTGCATACTAATTGGGAAGAAACTGGAAGTGTGTCTTTCAAGAAGTGCTGAGCTGCTTTAAATTTTATGCATAAAATACTAGAGAAGCTTTATGATTTATCCTGTGATTGCATCCACAGTAACACATGATCACTGGTGTAAGTGAGCCGTCATGAGCAGGCAGGGGCTAGCCAGCAGCAAATCCATCACCTCCCCTTACCTACCCTCACCCGAGAGCAGGGCTAGGAGACAGACACAAGACTCAGCATGCCTGCTTTGTTCACTTATGCCTCACGCTTCTGCTTCAGTATTTGCTACCACAATCTGTAACTGCAAGGATGGGAAAGCTTAAAGAAATACAATTATTTATTATCATGATTATTAAATAAGTAAATGAATAAACCAGTAAAGCAAAGGGCCCAGAAGACATCAGAGCTATCCATATGCTATAAGAATCACAGCTGCAAAACTGAGGAGAGACAGCAGGAATGTTTTCCCCTGTGCTATACTAAATCCAGAAATTTCCCAGAAGAGCATTTGCATTATTTCACCCCATCAATATACCTCCAAGCTGCTAACTGCTCACAGCTTACCAGCAAGGAGAAAGGATGTTCTAGAAGATAGCTGAGAAGCAGAATATATCTCACACAATTGTAACTTTATGGTCCCCATACTTCTTGACAGATCTGTGACAAGTGAGAAAGACCAACCAGCCTTCTGTCACCAGACTGACATTTGTCACATGGACAAGGATGCCTCCTCTACACATTTCTTTACAGGAAGTCTATGCTTCCACCATCAAATTTTCTGTGGTTCAACAGAGGAGGGAGGTGGGGGAGGCTAAGGGGGAGGTGTCGTGGTTTAAACCCAACTGGCAATTCAGCCATGCAGTTGCTCTCTCACTCCCCCTCTTCCTTCCCCCCGCTCCCAGAGGAACAAGGGGGAGAATCCAAAGAATGTAACTCCCATGGGTTGAAATAAGAGCAGTCCAGTACCTAAGGTATAACACAAACCACTACTGCTACCACCAATAATAATAGTGATATGGGAAATAACAAGGGAAGAGAATACAACCGCTCGCCACCCGCTGACTGATACCCAGCCCAACCGAGCAGTGATCTAGCCCTTCTGGGTAACTGCCCCCAGTTCATATACTGGGCATGACATGCTGTGGTATGGAATACATCTTTGGCTAGTTTGGGTCAGGTGTCCTGTCTCTGCTTCTTCACAGCTTCCCCTCCTCCCTGGCAGAGCATGAGACTCAGAAAGTCCTTGGTCAGAGTAAGCATTACTGAGCAGCAACTAAAACCATCAGTGTTAATCAGCGCTGTTCCCAGGCTGAAAGTCAAAACCACAGCACTGAACCAGATACGAAGAAGGAGAAAAATGACTGCTACTGCTGAAGCCAGGACACTGAAGAATCCCACACCTTGCGTAATGGCTACACATCACTTCAGTCATTGTGGGAGACTGTTTGAATTGATGTGTATCTGTTATTATTTTCTTCTTCTTTTTTTCTTACATTTAGGAATGCTACTCCTTGTCCATTCAGAAACCTATAAAAATTGTTTGATATTACATAGGTAGAATGCTTTCTTTTTATTGATGCTTACATCACAGTATTTAGTAGTCTACCAGTTATTGTGAGAGAGGCCAATTTTAATTTTCTTTCGTTAAAATAAAGTGAAAGCTCTTAATATGAGTGCTGTTAAAAGGGTGTTTTGAAGCTTGGACCAGACTGGGAGTTTTTGAGGCTTCTTTCAGAAATTAAAGAAATTCCAATCTAGTTATACATAACTGTAGCTTCAAGGACTGATGTCAGAGAATTGTGTCATAAGTTGTTCTCTCCCCAGAGACCTGAAATTCGGTCAGGTTCTGCTCTGTAAAGTCTTGTTTACTGTAGTATGCAATATAAAAGTAAAAAGTATACTTTCAGTATAAGGTATAAAATGGTAATGTAATGTGGGCCTACTGTACTGAGTGTAACATGTCTAACATGCTTTTAGTAAGGGAATATTGATTGTTACTTGTTTGGGGTTTATTTTTAGCTTCTTACTTGCATTAAAAGTTTGTATTTTTAATTGATTATAATTATTAGGCTCTAAATACCTGATGTAGAAATTATTTTCCTGTACGGGAGAATGTTATTCTTAGGAACATATTAAGCTATCATTCTGCAAAGTTACTGTATCTAAACAAAAGGTAGATATAGAAGACCTCCCGCCTCCCAAGGGTACCACTAGCATGCTCTGCTCGCTCCCTGAGATGCCTGTACACCAATGCACGC
>JAVHNF010048392.1:10734-21783 GCA_034783455.1 Micropsitta finschii
GCTCAGCCTCCTCCTGGCTCCATCCTCCTGTCATAGCAGTAAAAGGTGTTAGTTTTGGTGTTTAATTATTAGCAATTAATTCCTTTCTAAATTCCAGTAGATTTGAGGAGCAAAAAGGAATTTCAGTCTTGTATGCAAATACTGTATGTTCTCCACTGGATGGTAGATGTAAAGTGTTTGACTGGTGGTATAATTGCAAGGTGTGAGTATCATTTGGAGCGGGTCTGCTCTAAATGTCTTAGGAAGATCATTTATATCATCTCATCAATGCTAATGACCTGCTTTCCTGTAAGGAATGTTTGCGCCCAAGTTTATTTATCTCTGGATTAATTAGCATTATAAGAGACTTCTTTGTATTTGTGCTGCTGTTGTTTATTCTGTGTCCCAGTGTGATCTCTTGCATTCACATGCCTAGTTTCTTACATATTTCAAGAGAGAAAGTAAGCATTTCTTGCTTTTGACAAAGAAGGCATAGTATTGTGACATGCTTGTCATTAGAAATCTGAGTTGCTCATGGAATAAAATCTGCTTTTTACTTGCTAGAGATGAAGAAGCTGCAGCCCTCTAAGTGATAGAATGACTTTTATTCAGCACTGAAATAGCCATTGACAGAAGAAAGAACTGAAACACTTTGGAAATGAAATGTAATTTAATCTATGGCTATTACAAAACCAATCAAGTCATAGTGGCCACAAAACTGAGTGCTTTTGGTTTATTACCTGTTACGGCATTCCGTTTCATTGCTAGTTTATCTTTCCTTGGGTGCTATTCGCTCTACAGATCACTTCTCTATTTGAAGTCAGCCTTGAAATTGATGATATTCTGATTATTTTTTCCTTCTGTTAAATATATGTCAGGCACAATTCTCTTCTGTGGAGTCTGTGGCTCCCGCAATTGTCAAGTGTGATTAACTCATTCTCTGAGCAAGAAGAACCCCAGTGTGGTGTCTCTCAAAGTTTTGCAAGATCAGCAGCCAAACACTGGCAAATGTCACCCTGTTCACAGAGCACCCTGTAAATATTAATGTATGTCAGTTTGACTCTTTATCACCAAGTGTTATGGAGTTAGGAAGAAATTCCGGTCAAGGGTTTGTAGAACTTGCTTCCCAAGAGATCTTACTCTTCTTGCACAAACCAAGATGGTTCCTTTTTTTCTACTGTGTGGAGTCTTCATTTCTTGCTATCGCAAAGCAGTTTTGTACTTTCTTAAAGGTTGGGGTTAGGGTTCTTCCCTTTAAGAAGGGGAAAAAAGGTAGGAACTAACCTGTGCAGCTGTATTCCATTTAGTTTCCAGAGGTTTTTTTATTCAATTTCATAACCTCCCCTGATGTTTGTGTCATGTTTAATGGGAATAGGAAAATATACTTTGCAAAGATGTCTCGAGTGTATGATTATCCTAGATTTTGATGATGATAAAGTCATTCTTGCCATTGATTGCTGTGTTTATCTCACTATACATATTCTAAGGTTATGATTGTGTGACAGGGGTTGTTTAAGAGGGTCAGAAATTCAGTGCACAAGCACATGGAGAGACTGAATGGGAGAACACTGCTGTTGCAGCTATTGCTGATCAGAAAATAGTGTTGTAATGTATCTTAGTTTCCGCTTCTGTGTGTAACTGTACTATATTCCACAGGGATTCATTTCTCAGGGTTGTCAGTGCTTTTTGCACTATACAGGCTGTTTAGTGCTTATGAAAATAAGCACGTATTAAACCTGGCTGTGGTAGTACCAGTATTTTGGTTTCCATTTGCTAATTGACTTTATGAGCTGACTGCTAGAGCTTTAGCTTGATTCCTTATCCCTTTGCTCTCGCTTGGAAGTCTGGTCAGGTTTTCAGCTATTCAAATGCTTCTCAAGCACCACCTCTTCATTCTAAGCCTTATTTCTGCCGGAGAGTGTATAAACTCATATGTGTGGCTTTCTTGAGATTGATCTTTCTGCTGTGGTTCATTTTGGAGGCTGACACAATTTTTTTTCTCCATCAGTCAAAATGACCCAGCATTCATATTCAGGATCATTCTGCCAGAGCCTTTTGAAAGCACATTGAATTAGAGCCTTTCTCCTTCCTAGAGGGCTTTTTGATTTATTCCTTCATCAGGCAGTCTGCCAACTTCAGAATCAATTCTTGCCTGTTACATTAGCCCGTGCGGCTTCTGATGAGTTAGACATGTGAGGGAGACTTTTAAATGTGATGTTTGTCAATGTAACTTCAGTTCAGTTTATTGAAATGTTTGTTTTTCTGTAGTTGGAGAGTATTTATTTCTACTGCTATTTCTCATCCTGCTCAAGAAGAACTAGCTTCAGTACTCCGTTGAGTTCTGTGAAGCAAATGGTACAGGTGCCTTGATCTTGGCTCTCTGTTCTTGCTTTTCCAATTATCTGCTTCATCCTTCCGAGCTTTTAACCTTACTTGTATTGATTAGACAGGCCCTGTTGGAAATTCTACCAACTACAATGTGGGATGTCCCTCCATGAAGAGAAAGGAAGGATGTGGTAGTGCTTGACTCACAGAACAGATCTGTGTTGGTTTTAAGAGCCACTTAGAGGAGAGTGCCACAAGAGTGTTTAATACAACAGAAAATAGAATACAGGATGCAGAACAGCAGCACATAATTTGGATGTGCTGTGGCAGCAGTCCTAACATGGAAAACAAAATCTGCTGATAGAAAGGTCAGATCTTTTAGTTTATAAGTAGCTTGTAATCTGAAAAGTTTTAATTGACTGCTAATGCATAAATACATGAGCAATAATAACGTTTCTTCAAAGACAGCTAGCATCATATCCCTAGCATAGATACAGCAGGTATTCAGTAATTCACTTCAATGTTTATCAGACCATTACAGGGGAGGTTGGTTTTGTGAAAATACCTCTGGACTAGGGCATAAAAGATGCAATTTCTGTTCCTGATTCGGCCAGTTTTACTCAGTGACCTTTAGACAAAATATCTTCCTCCTGTTACCATTTTCATTCTGTGAAAAGGGGACGCTGTCTTGCTTCTCCTATGCGCTGTCAGTCTCTCTAAGCTAACAGCATTCAGGATATGGCCTGTTATTCAGTTTAGCAGTGTATGAGGTCAGTTTATGTATTGTTGATGTATAAAAATATTACAGAAAAGCTTCAGTTTTCTTCTCTGGAAGACTCTAGGTCTGATTCTGTGTTCTTTAGTAAATATTCCTGGTGGTTGCTAAGGTTTGCAAAGCATCTTTCACCTTTTGCCAACCTGATTGTCATTATTGAGCTCTTTATCTTTTGCTTTCTCCCATACAGTGTGTAGAGCCATTGCATTTCCTACACAACATAGGATACGTATGGCGCATGGTGTGCTCTTTAAATATTTGGGATGTTAGGATTTTAAAAGGGGTTTTTCTTAGTGTCATTCTTTGGTGTTATTTTCATCTTGTCATTTTTACAGTCCTTTGCTAATAAAATGGAGAACTTATTATCGGGATGCACACAAACACGGCACTAAATGACCCCATGCTTAACAACGGATTAATGTACAATTATCCCATTTTGTTATTCACAGTCCAGTTTTGCAGGATGGTTTGTGTTTGCTTGTATATTGTATTCTAAGCACCAACATCTGGAATGTAAAGACTGTATTTTAGCTTCCACATAAAGAGTGAATTCAGTCTTATTTTGCATCTCTTGAAATGACCTGTATTAAGGGACAGCTGGAAGTGCTTACAGTGTACTCCGCAAGCAAGTTGATGACAGGACCAGGTTATTTAAAAGTGTTAATTGATATGGGATGACTAATTTTTAAAGGTTTCATTTTCAGCCCTGTGAAATGAATTGGTCCAAAGCAGCCGTTGCTTCTGCAGTAACTGGTGTTATGTTACCACATTACCAAAGGAGACTAGCTTATCCAATTAGGCTTGAATCACCATGTTTTGAGGTGCAGTTAATCTAATTACACTTTAATTGGCATCTCTTTCTTTCTGCTCCTTATGAATTCTAGTGAGCAGTAGAGGAAGGATTGGAAATAAACTGAGGAATGTGACCTGTCAAGAGTGTTTCCATAAAATCTGAACTTTCCAAACATCCTAATACGTAAAAGCATGCTGTAGCAATTACATCTCTTAAAATGTAATACTATGTGAATACCTGTGTTGATCATTAAGAAGTCTTTCTGTTTTCTTTTTTCTTCTTAGGATTATTAAATGAAAACCTCTGTGATAAAGTCCAGCAACAAGGAAGGTTTTATCAGAATATGTCACTTTCCTCAAGTCTTTGTAGTGCAGCTGCAAAAGTTGCTATAATCTTCCAGGTTTGCTCCAGGAGAAGGGAGGTCAGGAATAAAGTGGGCTGGCTGCTTAGTCTCCTTCCAAATGGCATAAAAATGAACGTGGAGGCAGTGAGTCTAAATACATCTTTGAATTCAGTTATTTAATAGATTATAAGTGAGTCTGAGTGGTAACAGAGTCTGCCGTAAGGCACGCTGTATTTTGCATCCCTCATAGCCAGCAGTAATGACTGGGGCAAGAGGCTTCACGAGCTGCAATACAAAGGGTTTGCGGCACTGGCAGCTGATCAAGCCTCCTTCTGTATCTGACAGCATAAATGTTGGAGCTCCTTTGGTGTGTGCTCCTCCTCTGACTGAATTCTGAGTAAGCTCCTTTTGTGTTGTGTTGGTTTGGTTTTGTTTTTCTTTAAACATAAACTCAGGAATACTTCAAAGCATCCCTGGGAGATTTGCTGCGTACAGATGCCGGCTGTATCCAGCCATTGCTTCAGCTGAAACCAGTGAAAACTCACAGTAAGCATGGTCAGAAACTTGCTCAATTTACATTGGATAGGATATAAAACAAATAGCAATTTTCACCTTATTCATAAAGTACTTAAGAGAGGGTGAAATTACTGTAGTTGTTATGGCCATTCACCTTTTACTTCACGGGTAAACTGGCTTGCAAAAATGATATGGTAGAGAAGTCTGTGATGTTCTTAGATGTTATTTCCACTATTCGAGGCTTCTTGTATGTACTCTTTAAGGCTGACATCTCTTCAGCCTGAAAAAGGTTTGTGTTTTTGTATTGGGCAAGGGCTTAATTTCCAACTAATTTTCAGTACTTGTCTCAGGTTGTTTTGGGCTTCTCTGCCTCAGTGATCCGGGCATCCATCCAGCTCTGCAAGTGCAATGCATTTTGTCAAAGGGTGTTAATCTGAACTAACTCTTGAGTTGAAAGCCTGTCGTGTAGTAAAAGCTAAACAAATGTATTTGTGCCTAGTGAATCCACTGAAGGGAGTACAGGGCAGAGGAGGACATGGTGTAATGTGCTGTCTAACTGGAAACCAGGCTGTCCAGCAACACTCTACATAAGGAAGTAACTTTCTGCTTATAAAATTGATTTGATTGAAACCTAGTTTGTTCCTCGCATAGGGAAAGAAGTTTGTTCTGTTTTCTGTACAGAGTCTACTAATGCCATCCCCTCTCTTCCTCTGCTTGACTGCATTAATCTCAGCCTGTCTAGTGCAAAGAGGAGGAGGAAAATGAGCAGTTGTCTCCTTTGCTGAGAAAACTGCTTAGTTTTTAAAGTACATTTTTAAGAGATAGTACTCTATCTTCTTTCTGTGCATTTGCTATAATTTCCTCCTTTGTTTTCAATATAGGAAAGCTCTTGTGATTTGAAGTTAAAGCTGCCTTTTTTCTCTCTGTCTTAAAGTATAGGGCAGAGGCAGCACATGTGTGAGCCTTCTCTGTCCAAGTGGGTTCACTGAATTTGCATGTTCATACAGAGAAGGTGATTAGTAGTTAGGCTTGAGTGCAAATTGTTTTTTGCCTGACACTTCAATATGCTAATCATTAGAGCTGAGTTTCTGCTATCAGCAAAATAATCTTTACCTCTGCTCACCCTGTAGCTTGCTAACATAATCTAGTCTTTTGGGTGATATCTTGACTTACTGCAGGAGTAGTAGCACCACCCTCACAGGGAAGAACTGCCTAAGAGCTCATCTCAGCCTCTGCTCTGGCAGGTTAAAACTATTCCCCCTTGTCCTGTCCCTACAGGTCTTTGTCCAAAGCCCCTCTCCAGGTTTCCTGCAGCCCCTTTAGGCACTGGAGCTGCTCTAAGGTCTCCCCTTAAGGAGCCTTCTCTTCTCTAGGCTGAACCAGCCCAGCTCTCTCAGCCTTTCTCCAGAGCAGAGCTGCTCCAGCCCTTGCAGCTTCTCCATGGCTTCCTCTGGACTTGCTCCAACAGCTGCATGCAACTCCACTTTTAAATGAATTTTTCCAGTTGGTTTATAATGTAAACTTCAGGAACTTCCAATTCTCTGTAATCTTTCTGATACTAAATTGCTTCCCACCAGATAGCTTTCATAGAATATGTGTGCAGGTATTTAATATAAAGATAAATGGTAGTATACCTAATATGTATATGTATATATGTCTGTATATGCAGCATGCCTGTGTGTGTATTTGTACCTAGTATAAAAATGTCTCATTTCTCACCTGTCTCCTTGCCATCTTTACAATCTGTACGTTACGTGTACCTAAAACTACGACCAACTGCGATAGCTTTGACAGCGTGAAATCTGTGGGGTGAGCCTTGAATACTTTATCTTGGTTTCCAGTTAATATCTGTAAGTTCCTCATGTAGCTGCTGAGCTGCAGTGTGTACTTTATGTTCTCTCAGGGGTGGCACAACCCACGAACAAATTGATTTAAAAAAATAAGATTTCATGCAAGCAGGAAGATGTTGTAACAAATCGATCAGCCAAGGGCATACTAAAGTACATCACCTTCCTAATAAAAGAAACAAATTCCTGTGGAGTAGGGCTCCTGGGCCACATAACAGTGTTTTATTAAGGTAACAGTAAAATGGAATAAATGAATGCTAATGCATGGATTATATCCCTTAACACCAGTGGAAAATTCATACATGCAAATGCCTTCTAAGACTTATGTTTTTGCAATGTATTGAGATGTCAGGGTTCAGAGTGGGAGAACTTGGAGCAAATAGTTGTCAGTGTTGGTACAGCTGTGAGTTACAGAGCAGATTGAATGATCTAATTACCCCATGTCATTATAAGAAATAACACAGTTCATTTCTGTATTTCCATTTGATGCAAACCATTAATTCACTGCACTGGAACATGAAAGCCCAAGTTTGGAACTGTTGGTTTGAACAAAATACAATCCATTCTTTTCTTATGGCAGGCTGAAGTAACTGATGGTACCTTTCATTGACTGCAGCGTGTGTCTCAGCCAGCAGGTTTCACTGGCTTGGATATATGGTTTGAGGAGAACACTAAAAAAAGGCAGCTCAATTCTGAAATTAATTGAATTTCTTCTGATTTGAAAAAGCCCTCTTATTTCTAAAAGGCTTTGAGTAAAGCTGTTAAGATATGTGGAGGGAGATAGAAAAGATCCTTTTCATTACAGATTTGCTTTTGCTGATTTTTGCATGCAGCTGAAATTGCTGAGATCTCAATTCTTTTTCATCCTTTGGAGTAAAATAAAGACTCCCTAGATTTTTCTTTACTCAAATAAACCCTGAAGTGGGATATCAGAATGTGATGTAGGAGAAAATACCTTCTCAAGAAAATACCAAAGCAAGGATTAGAGGCTTGATAATTCCTTAACAAGTATGTCCTATACATGTAAGTTGTGTGACAATCCTTAGAGGGGAACCAGGAGGAGGGAGAAGCAAAATCAACCCAAGGGACCACGGAAGTCGAAGACAGAGATACATGAATACAATAGATTCCTTGAGATAAAACCTGATAGACTAGGGAAATGCGAAAATTTGCTATTAACTCGACTTTTCCACATGGACACTTAACTGAACTTGTTCCTTAGATGGATTCAGTGGCTAGAAAGTGCCAGAGTTTAAATGCGTGTTCCTAATTTGTGAAAGTGAACTTCACTGTGTTTTGTTGTGATTCTGTGTTTAAGTGCATTCACTGTTCCATGCTTTGTACGTGGGTTGGTCTGGTGCTACATTATACGTGTGTTCGCTGTTCTAGATCTGGAGCCTTGCCTTGCCTGAGCAACTGTCTGTGCTGCCTGTTCCCCGGCCATCAGGGCAGTGACCTGTGCCAGGATGGACCCAGTCAACGGCTGCGGAACAAGTATGTCAGAGAGCAGAGCCATGGAATGGGTCCAGCTTGTGCTGCTCATGCTCAGTGTTCTGCTGCTTTACTGCAGAGAAGCATCTATAATTTATACTCACAATTTAATATAAAGATATAGCATTAATAAGGTTTTTGAAGGTATTTTTAATATAACAAGGGGGGTTTTAGTCCTGAGGAGATGATAACGATGTGTGTCAGACATTCTTACAAGACACTTGGTACAGTATTGGAGTTTAAATATTACTGCACTGCTTTAACATGTTTCCGGTATTATTGGTTAGTGTGTAAATGCAAGTTGTGCCAGGGAGACTTAATCCCTTTTCAGAAACAGTTTTAGATTAAGCACTTCTGTTTTTCTTTTGCCACTTGACTTCCATTCACATTCTAGGTCTTCCTCCCTCCATTCTGTGTTGCTTGGGACTTCCATGGATTTTTCCAGTGTGTGATAGTATTCCTGGACTGCTTTGTAATAATCTCTGGTAACTGCTTTCCTTCCTGAAAGAGCATCCCTTTTAAAATAACATGGATGTACATAGCAGCTGGAAATACCATTTTTTGCTGTGTGTTTTCTTGCCTTGTACAGGAATTCTGTGATTTGTCGGCATAGGTTTGACAATGATCTCTTTTCCTGGCAAGATGTTTACTCCCCAAGACTTTTTTCCCCTACTGTAACTATAGGGTAAATGCAGGCCTTTATTTTGGTAACATTTGGTTTTAAATGGAATGGAATGAGAAATGAAGGAAAAATGGAGATTATTGCTCTGGTTTTTTTTGAAGGAGCTTTATTACTCTTATTAGCTTCAGGCCATCAGAAAGTTCTGTGTTCTCAGATACTTCACATAATGAGTATGAATATTAGATCATAACCATGTCTGAGAACTGTTTGCGTATTCCCCTGTTTATACTCACATACTAATGGCAAGGGAGTGCAAAGCAGGTTTTAAAGGGACAGCAAAATGAAGGGCTTGGAATTTTGGTTTGAGTTAAGCACAGGCATTGAGCAGGAAAAGAAACATTTTCCCTCTTACAGATATCCTTCAGGTGTTAGTTCTGCAGGATCCTGGTTTTATTACATCAATCACAAGCAGCTTAAGGCTTCCAAAAACAGTCACAGACAGATGTTGAGCCTGTCTGGGGATTAGAAATATCCTCTTCCATTAAGTATAAATTAACTTAATCACCAGGTATGAAAGATAAGCAGCATAAACATCATTCCCTGAAGCTTTCATTAAAATTAAAGTTCTATTTAAAACTAGGCTTGTACTTTCTATGACTTGATCCGCCTTCAAAGAGATTATATCTATCTGCTGTAAATTCTTACAGTGACAGAGTGACAGAAATGAATGTATTGGGGGCAGTGATGTTCTCTATAATTTAACTTCTGCTGCCAGTCATCTTTTAGCAGGTGAGCTGATTGGCTTATTTTTAAGTAATAATTGGTCTCTAGTCTCTGAAAAATGAGCCATAAAACTGCCTAGCACCCAGTTGCCACAGAAGGAAAGCATAAAGCCACGTGGAGCATAATCACCAATAGTGTTATTTTGTGTGTGTAGAATTCACCTGCTTTAATAGGAGGATTACTGCTGATAAACAGCAATTGCACTGCTGCTTCCTACTCTGTTGGATGACAGGGTAAAGCTCCTTTTCTATCCTACCATAATCACGACTGCTTTCTAAGAATCATTTCCACAGGGGAAGAAATTCCATGGGGCTCAGGTTTTTTTCTCTTCTCCTGTAAGGCACTTGGTGGTCTAATGTTGGTTTCATACATCATCAGGCTTTACAACTGGTTTGCCTTGACAGTATCCTGTATTACTATTTTTAAGGCACACTTTTCTAAAGAAACAAAGGAAACTCTGGAGGAGTAATGAGGCACATAAGTACCTTAAAAGCAAATAGTGAACACAAATAAATCTACCAGGAATAATAAAAGCTACCTCCACAAAAAGTAAAGTATTGGGGACAATATGTAATGATCTTTGTTCTATAATAATTCTTTGCTACAGTGGAACAAAGTCTTTTGATGCAGGTTTTGCATTGCTTATACATTATTTCATTGTAGTAATGCTGTATTTCTGCAGCACTCAGACTAGATGACAGGTAATAGCATGAGCATTCACTGCTTCTGTTACATTGAAAGTAATAAATCTTTAGCTGATGCAGACTGATATTACCATCATTCTTAGAGAGTTAGAAATAAAGAATCTCAATTAATAATTAAGAAATAACTCTTTCAGCACATTTCATCTGAGACTCCTCAAATGCATTTCTTCAGTGATTTAAACTATGTATTAGGGAGTTCTATAGAAATAAAAACAGAGCTCAAGTGCAACTATTACTTGCAGTTGGATGTTGATCCAACGTATGCAGTATCTGCTTTGTATCTCTAAAGGATGTCCCTTCTCTCTATGGTGTGCTGCTGCACTCACTCCAGTCATCACCTAGTAAGGTAGGAGTTTAATGAAACTACTTAATCACAGTATCACTGTTGAGCGCTTTCAGTTTTGATTATCAGGTTTGAAATGGTTTATTGGATTGAGCTTTAGTTTAAAATACAAGGGAATTAACACAGCCTTTCTGACTTCTGATTTCTTGAAAACCTAAGCGCTTCTTTTCATACATGTTTCTCAGAAACTCCTCTGATCCATGATGATTCAGCCAGGAGAGCTCTGTACAACTCCTTTGAAAGGGAAGTGTTAGTCCTTGAATAGTACTTGTTGATAACTGCAGTGTGTCATTGCTTGTGTGGCTGTTGGACGTTTCTTCCCAGGCAAAATGTGTAGCACATGAGCTTGTCTAAGGTTCTGAGTTTGAAGGGTGGCTCTAGTCTTCTCTGCATATGATGTGAAAACATCAGAAATATTCTCTTCCATCACTTTGTGTCCCTGGTGTGGAGCAAGTGAGGATCCACGCAACGTTTCAACATCTTGCGAACATTCATTAGCAATGTGTTAAGGTGTCAGACTTGCACAGT
>JAVHNF010048409.1:0-11954 GCA_034783455.1 Micropsitta finschii
ATGTGGACATCCCTACAAAGCTTGTCTCTAATTTGTGTCATCATCCTGGGCATGTTCTGCAGGTTGTCTGCCTCTTAATCTCTTGTAATTGCAGAATTAATTGTACTTACCCTTCTATGCACAGTTCTTTCAGATCCAGAGGTGAAAGTACAGTGAAAGCAGTAAGTGTTTTCTTAACAGTAGCAAGTATATTAAAAATTACTTCAAGTCTTGCATGGAGAAAACGTTGCCAAACCTGAATGTAATTTTTATGGCATTCTTTCCACGATACACAGGTATTAATGGATCTGTAATGAAGCTGAATTAACATGACTTTCTTTTTTGTTTTTATTAGATACAATTTTGCAATTAGTTCCACAGTATAGCTCAGGAGACAAAAGAGACTGATAAAAGTATTCAGCTGTTTCATCTTCAGCATGCATGACAGTTCAAACATTACTAAACTGAATTTGCAACTGCCCTCTGAGATTGCAGACTGGCCACAAGCTGCCGGAGCAATGCACTTTCCCTTCCCTGGAGAAGTCATTCTTGTTTTGCTCTGAGCTGTCCCACCACCACCATCATCCCCTGCCCCACTCTGGGGGCTGTGAAAGCCATGTAACCCACTGGTGAAATGGGCTGCTTGTTTTTCTACTGCTGAAAAGCAGGAAAAGTAGGATGTGGATGGGAAACATTTCCAAAAGACAAAGTTAGTCACAAGGACAGTTTCAGTGTGATAAGCCAGAGAAGGAAATCCTATCAGTGTGAGTAAGAGCTAGAATAAACAAATCACTACAAATACTTGCTTCCCCTTTAATAAATATTTGACCGAGGTCAGCAGCCTTGCCTGAGCTGGACCTGTGTTTGATAATGAAGACCATTCCTCCATCTTACAGCTGAAAATTGGGATTTCTTGGTTTAGAAGTCAGAGCTAGCAAACCTGTTTGCACACAGGCTTTCCTGACGTGTAAATTAGCAAGCAATCCAGAACTGTTGTTACTTGGGTATATTACGAAAATATAATTACATGGTCTCTATTCTCCTTAATTACATCTAGTTAGTGAATATTTGTTCTTTGTCTCTCTCTCCCAATTCACCACTCAAAATTGTTTCTGAAAAGTAATGTTGATCACAGCACCCAGAGCCACATGCCCAGGAGGGACAGACAAACAAGGCAGCATACAGCCATACCACCATGCCATGTTTGTCACTGATGATTCAAAAGAGTTTAGGTGACATATCCCTCCACTTTATTTTCCTCAAAGACACTTTTTGGTCTATAGGGAAGAAATAATTGAGGTATTTCTCTGGTTCCAGTTTCTTATTTTATGCTTAAGAACATTCCATTTTATCTTGCTTAGGTACGCAGGGTGAAGGATGGGAGCAAACCTGAGAAGCACCAAGAAATGGTTATTTCCAGTTGCAATGTATGCCCATTCACCTTTCTGAGCTTTCTACATAAGTATCAGGCCTCATCCTATGGGATCGTAACTACCTGGTATTGCAAAACTCTCTGCCTAGCATAATGCAATTGGAACTTTCCAACCTGCACTTCTCATTAGAGTATTTTCACACATATCAGCTTTGCCATTTGCTGTGAGATTACTTCCTTGTACCATGTATCTGCAAGTACATAGTCTCACTATACAAATATACAAGTTATCAAAATATTTTAAGCCCAAAGGAGACAGAAGCCATCATCTTGAATTTGGAGGAAGACCTGCTTGATTTCAGAAACAAGCATGGCAATTCCTTCTCAAATCCTGCAAGCTGACATCCTAATTGCACAGAATGCGCTCTGCTTTGCTCTCTAAAACACAAAGCATCTCATAGCTCATAAGGAAACTCTATGGATTCCTGGTAACCAGAATCTACAACAGCCTCATTTTCCCTACACTGATGGTGCTTTAGCATTGACTTCTAAAAAATGTCGTGCTCCTACTTGTAATGCAGTGTTTTACATAGCAAAATATTTAACAGAAAATGCAGCAAAGCTGTTGTAACTCTGTGTGAGAGATTTGGTAAAATATGTTATGTCCTAAAGGCTAAAGAAAACATGGCACAAGTTGTCTAGCTGTCTGAGAGCCAAGGTGTTAAGTAATTTTCTTATCTCAAACTGCGTCCTGTAAGTTGGGTATAAAAAGGACTCATTCATCCACACAGTTGGCAGCTTAAAATGCCACTACCATTTACTGTAGCTGAGGAAAGGGTGTTACAGGCTGGTGCTTCACAGGGAACCTGAGGGAGAAATTGTCAGGCCCTAAAATTTTGTGCTTGCTGTCACATCTGCTGCCTTACTGTAGGCAGCAGCTCCTAAAGTCTTAGGCTTTGCAACGGGTGCCAATGTTCACAAACCTCCATCTCCCTTGGACCACTCACAGGAGCAGAGGAGGCAGTCTCTCAAGGCATGAAGAATATCTGCAAATACGCAAGTGCAAACTCTATGTCATGCATACCCCAACCACTGACATAGCCATACGGTTCGACCTCCTCCAAACCATGAAGGGATACCTGCAACTGTGCTGGTCTGCTTCTTGAGCCAGTAGTAAGAAAGATACTGAAACCCAAATGCCTGTATGTTCATATAAAGACACAGAGGTGTGGACCTAGCTTTCTTTTTACTAAAAAAATACAAACCAGGTTTGATTTCTACAGCTTGTGGCACATGTATAGATCAGGATGTTTGAGAGGGACAAGCTTTCTCAAGCATTTTTCTGTTGCTATATTTCTTCTAATATTATTTTAATCTGTTTCCCAGTGCATCCAAAGAACAAGAGCAAAGTCTTTCTGTGGCTAATCTAGTGACCATAAATTCTCAGACCATAGTGAAAGTTTGTGTGACCTCATGGATAAAGTGTTTGCTTGATAATTTGAAGGTCATAAATTCAAATCCTGTTAATAGTCTCATCTTATTAAATGTCTCATAGCTTATTTTCAGCAGTATAATTACACAGTAGGTCAGTTAATTATTACTGAATTCCTCCAGCAACAACAAAAAGGGCAAACTACCCACTAAAAACAACTTAGAAAGTAATACTTACAAAATAATTAGCAATTTAAACAGCCCAATTAAATGATACAATTAAGTTTAAGTAGATTGCTCATTAGAGTAATTCTCTGTACTCATAGCTGTACAAAAGTCTTAAAGGCCTTTTGGGGAACTGGGGAGCTTCATGCATTTCCATGAACGTAAGCATGCCATGACTGGGGCTGATATGTATGCATCTGATTAAATAAATTGGCTGGAGGAATTGATAAACACACTTATGGGAGCTTGTGATCAGAGAGGGAGATCTATTTTCTTCAATAGAATCTTGTTTAACTTATTGAAAGACATACCACAGGCCTTTCCTGAGTTTACTGGGAAGAATGGCCCTATTCCATATCATAACAGCAAATGACACCCTGGTTTGAACCTGTATTTCTTGGAGAACATAATTCAAATAAAAACAGCCTTCTGTGGGACTTCATGGGCAAACATCAAAATTAATGTGCTGCTTCATTAACTAGCTATGTTTTGCATGGAAACACTTTGCCTATACTGACCTGGGAGAGCATACAATTGTTTCCCAGGGCTCATTGGCAATGCTTTTGCTCACATTGAGTAACACTCGATAGAGTAAATAACAAGCCAGAGAAAATGCCTGTGATTTAAAGTACAGCCACGTGTTAGAAAGTCAGTCTGTGTCTTCTAGTCATGCTCCAGAATATTAAAGAGATTTCTGATTATTAGCTGTGTTTTATTTCCTGATAGCCTCTTTCTTTATAAGTGTTGGATAAACGCAATGATGTCAGACAGCATGGAAATGATGAATCACTTGAGCTGCTCCTTGGGCAAGCTTGCTCAAGGGAAAGCAAGCCTGACTGGCTGTGATTTCTGAGAGACCCAGATGAGAGCATCAGAGCTCTGATTTCACCTTCAGGCATGTGCCAAGAGCAGAATACAAAGCTGGGGAGAAAAATTCCTCATTGCTTTAGAGAACTGTGTCTCTGCTAGGAAGATGTGGGGCAGGAGAATGAGGCACTCCTCACTGAAGGGAGAAAGACTTTCATGGCTGCAAAAGCCTAAAGCAAACGAGCCCTGAAGGGGTTTTTATACCTGTACAAAAATGTATAGTCTTGTATTTCCAGAGTAGGTTTTGATGTGACAATTTTAGCTTAATGTGGTAGAATTTAAAAAGAAATAGAAAAGAACAAAAAAAGCATTCTTTCCAGAGGTGACTTTCAAACTAAGGCTAGGACCATTTGTCTTGAAGCTTATTTCACATTAGGATGTTTCTCACAATATGTTAAGCCCTAAAGGGATGTTAAGATGAAAAATGTGTTTTAATTATTTTGTATGGTTTAAACAAAGCGACTTGAAACTTTGTCTGCTTTGTACAGCCATCCATGCATGAAATTAAGAGAATTCTATAATACACAGCCAGAGGAATAGAGTACCAACATTACAATGAGATTCAGACCCAGCGCGGACCTCAGCACTGGGGAGGAGAACAACCATTTTTCTGTGTAGAATACAGAACTCCCTGGTGAGGTTTGTGTACAAGACATACATGTATCTTTGCAGATAGGTTGTCTTGTAAAGTAAAGATAAAATTAATTGCCAGTAGCAGATACAAATTTATGAGAGCAAGTCAAATATCAGTGGTAATACACAATGTTATTGATTGTTCCACAGCTGAGGATTTACTTACCCTATAAATCATATCCTTTGAAAATACTTAATTATCCCCATCCCGTGGAACACAATATCTGGTGAGGTAGCCTCATGTGTGTTTTCTTTCTCTGAGGCAAAAATGAACCACTGTTGTGGTCAGTTTATCCTCCTGCATGGCTGCAGCCAAAGGAACTGAATATTTCCTTCTTCCAGACTGCTGGCCAGTTTGGCAGTAGGGATTGACCTTATGCATGCAGCAGAGGATGATATAACACCTGAAAAGTTTTCAGTGAATTTATCATGCTGAGCTGTGCTACTGAGACTCCAAGGTCTTGATTTGATATCTCTAAACCTCTTGATTTGAGGTCTAGAGATAATAGGAAAGAAATACCAAAGAGCCAAGGATAGCAAATGAGATTTCAGAGTGCTCTCTTGGAAGAAAAGAGTTATTTTTGCACATAGTTATACTACCCTACACAAAGCTGCAATCAGTAAAGGTAACCTTAATGGTATATTTTCATTGCAAATTTAAAAACGCCTGTTATATCCCTGAAGTTCAGGGCACAAACTCTGTCTTTGACGAAGATTTATTTAGCTTGTGCACCAGCATGCTTTCTGATCTTTTCAACTCAATTGAAATGTAGCTGTGCCAATGACTAATTTATGCACAAAATCTACTATCCCAAATTTTAATATACAGTATTTGGGATGATAGTGCTCATGAGCAGCAAGAAACCAGAACTGCATTATTTTGGGGTGGTTGGGTTTTTGATGTTTTTCTTATTTTTTTTCTTTTTTGTTCCCTAAACCATAATCCAAAAAAGCTAAAAGGAAGGAAGTTTAGTAAAACTGGTACACAAGCGTATTATATGTACAGAAACATTTTAAAACTCATCTGGGTTTCTTCATTCTTGGTTTGGATGACCTTGACTGAGGTTATAGAATACACTAGCTACTGCCAAAAAAGAATCCTAAGCACTGTAAACTGAGAAAATGGCATTTTGCCCTTCTCCCACCTCCAGAAAAACCAAGCAAAATATAAAGCAGCCCTATTGTCTTACAAAACAAAAGTCTGAATATTTTCCCTACTAAAATCAATGAGTATACTCTTCTGTTGAGCTGTGGCCCTGATTATAGCTCCCTGAAAATAAATTTATTTGCAGTTTTGCATCATCTGTGTTTATTTTTTAATTCAGTTTGAATTTGATGAATGATTTCAAAGAAATGAAGAAGTAATGAAAACTTACTTAGCAATTAGCACTCCATGGCTCCTTGCAAAAAGGCAGTGCATCTTTGGAAAGCACAGAAAAAAAAAAGTAGCAGCAAATTGGGGTTTCTATCATATCTGCCATGTAAGGAAAGAAAGCACACTAAAAAAATATCAGTGGTACAATTCAAAGAATCATTGCATTAGGCTTTCAAGTGGTAGCTCCATATTGTAGATGTTATTTACTCTGTAACCAGCAGTTCTTTTGCTGGTCATAATAAGATGCAGAGATAAAGTTATCAGGTTGATGTGGGATGGAATAGATGGAAGTAAAATAAGAAAAACATACAAAAGGAACAGGAGCACAATGAAATCAGACTCATGCATATGCACCTTTGTGTTCAGATACATTCATTGCTGTAAAAACACTGAAGTCAATGGATAAGGTTAATAAAGCCAATTCTTGTGCACTGAGCAGAGGTTGCTCAGGATATGCAGTTCATAGATTTCAAGTATTTGAAAAGCCTCACAAATGCTTGTCTTTAGCTGTCTATCCTTAGACAACCTTAGACAACCCTTACTAGAGTATCTGAACTCTTTATTTGGTTTGTGTTTTGCTTACGGTTTTGCTACTGTGCCAGCCACAGAAATCTCTCATCTGCCATCCCCAATAGAACAAATAGTACAGCAAAGGAAATATGTAACATGAGAGGGGAAAAATAAAAATGGGAGAGGCCAGGGATGTATTTGGTATGACAGAAAAGGGATCATGAGCTGGATTTCAGTTTAGCATGAGTACTGCTTGCCTAGTAATTACCTCTGACCTACTGCAGTGGATTTTCGGCATAAAAGCTGTCACCTTTCAGATAAACTGAACTCAAAATGTGCTACTGAGCAACCATGAGATGCAAAAAATTAACTTTATGAGAAAAGTTAAAAGAATTTGTCTCAAATAACAAAAGAAAAAGTAGGGCTGAAGTGTGCAAAACAGCGAGATGCACACAGAAATGAGAAAACCAAGTTGGGTATATAGAGCCAGGGCTGCGTGCTGGACTCTGGAAATGCAGATGAAGGTGTCAGAGAGAGATCTTTGAAGGGATTTGTGCTGTGTCAGGCTGTTTAGCAAACTCTTCTGCTATCAAAACTCTCAGCAGTTTCTATGGATGTTTCAATAGGAAATTAAAAAACAGGATCAGCTTCTTGGGAAATTTTCATTCTCAGGAAACTGCTTCAGGATGACAAACTGGATGATACCAAGCATGGAGTTTTTGCTGGCCTCAGAGGTGCAGTGAAGTGTGCCTTCTGATAGAAAAAGAAATACAGCAGAGAAAGCATTCACATAGCTGGGCTCCAGGAATAGAACAAAGCCACGTTCCTGCTGAAATCAATGGCCACAGGGCTGCTGATGCACTTGGGAAGGGACTCTGCTGCTAGGACAAGGGACTTCAATCCACTACTTATTGACATGAAGGACCATTTTCAATTGTACTGATCTCCCATGGACTATTTATAGAAATAAGGCATTTCGGATAATTTTACTTAGTGCCATTCATGACCAGCATGTCTTAAAGCTCCCTAGATGCTCACAGTCCTGAACTATTTAAATCAACAGGAGTCATAATTGCAGCAAAGTTCCACATTGTTTCCAAATAGGGAATGTGGAAGTTTTTAGCAGAAAACAGTATTAACATGTCATAGCCACTGCATTAAAACATTCAGTAATGGGCAAATAATAGGAATTAGGGTAAACAAAAGAGTAAGCATTTGCAGAGGTGTGTACAATACGCACCAGAGGTGCTATAAGCACAGAAGTGAAGTCCAAGTGATGCGGCATCCAAGACAAGCACATTTATTTTTGGGACTGCACACATGTTCATTGTTCTACCTGCACATTGGAATATTATATTAAGAACAGAGTATCAGAGTAGAAGTATTTGCATGGTTTTAATGTATACAGCCCTTTTGCTTAAGTATTTCATTGTTAAATTCTATTTCATTGTTACACACATAGACAGTTATTCTGTTAGTATAGTTATTTCTCTCTGTGGTGATCTAAAATTCTGTTGAGAGTTTTAGTGTACATCTCATACAGTGACTGCAGTTAGAAGTATAACCAGCTTCTTTATGATTTCTTCATTAACTTTTAACCTTCAGTTTCCTATTTTCTATGCAACTGTCACAAAATAAATACCAGCTCTATGATCACTTGTGTGCAATAATCCTGGAACCCTTTAGTGTGCTACTACAGGAAAAAGGAAATAGGTTTTTAGCTCCTTGAGGACTGAATCATCACCAGTCCATCAAAGTGTAAACAGTGTTAAGCATAAAGGAAGAGCAAAAATGAAAAACAAGTTTGTGGCAACAGAGAAGTCAGTATCGCAAAACAACAAACCCACTCCAGAGATGAGAGGCTCTAGGAAGACTTCCATGTGTGGAGGTGGTGTCAAAACAACAGCATAGACAAGGGCATAGGAAAGGAAAACCAAAGCAAACCAATCAAATCCACTATTTTATATTTTGACCTTCCTTTAATCCAGTAACATGTTAATTAAGGGCAACATTGTTTTTAAAACACTGCTTTACTCAGGAAAACTTTAAAACCTGATGTGCTTTGATAAGCAACATTTGTCTAAAGTAAACCTGAGCTAACAGCTCAAAGCTAAATAATAGAGACCTGAATTAAAGTTCTGGAAAGGTTGTAGATTAGGTCAATGAGTTTACTGCTGCTTACTGCTGCTTTCAGATATCTATAGCAAAAGAGTAAGCATGACCATAGCTTAAGATAGGATATTCTCCTAGAAGATTGAAAATGAGGCTTCCAGACCATCCACCACAAGCTTTCAGATGTTTTATTTAGTGACGATTTCTTGCAATGCAAGCAAAACAATCTTGAAGAATAGATTCTCCCCTCTAAGGGCTGGGACCTAGACATCAAACATGCAAAGTAATGTGCTATTTGCTTCCCTTCTAGACAAAGAAGTCCTGGGAACAGAGCAAGGGAAGAGGCTGTTGTTGCTACTAGCTTTTTTTTTTTTTTTAACCTTTATTAGAGCTGCTTTGACAAAAGAAGTAGCACTTTTCTGAAGTTTTTGAAGCCTTCAGTGCTTTCTGCCATAGTGCTTTCTCCTCACATCAGCCTAGAAGCCTAGAGAAAATTTAGAGCCTGCTCTTAATATGAAGGACTTGAACACAAGTTCCTGACAAACAATGCTCTAATCACAGCATTTGACTACCTGCAATTGCCAGCAACTGCTCCTACAGCCTTGATACCCTTTCCTGCTGGTACACTCTGCCCCAGAGCCCAGCTATAGCTGAAACAAAGTCCTGAGCTGTATCTAGAAAGTCAAAGCAAAGCCCTCCACAACAAACATGTCTTTTTGTCATTTATTTGTTATTTTAAGAATCCCAAATGCTGTTAATATAAAAAAAGTAAAAGAGATAAACTTTGCTAGAAACAAGACTATCAGTTGCCAAGAACCAGTGAAGCCCCACCATACAAGAGATCCCTCAACAGCCACTAATAAGGTAAAAAGAAAATCAAAATAAAACCAAAAATAAATCTAGAAACCCTCTCTTCCCTGAGCTCGTTTTTTTCCTTTTTTTTTTTCTTTTTTTAAAAAAAAAGGATTTTAACCCCTCTGGGCTCCACCCACCATCCCAGGTGAAGAGCATAAGTTCTGGAGTGATGGCATGACTGTTGTGATAGATAAAGAGTGTACTTGAGGCAAGTAGGAAAAAGGTAGTACCTTTATTTGGAGGTGAGCTGTTAGTAGAGTTAGTATATAATGTATAGTGATACATATAGGTGAGTGGATGTTATTTTAGTATGAAAGCAAGAGGAAACTAGAGTATATGAGAAATTACTTGTATTAAGCTACTTTCTCTTGAGGGAGCAACATCTAGTATCAGATGAGAAGTTATATTTCTGGATGCAATATAGCAAAAAGTAATCAGTGAGACTGAAAGCTGTTCTGTATCATAAGAAATGCCTTTTGTGATTTCTTTTGAGGAAAAAGAAGAGATAAGGAATAGTGGTAGTAGAAAGGTAAGTAATTTTTGCAACTCTCAAGCTTTCTTATAAACCTGTGCTAAGAAGTAAGGATGGCCTAAAAGCTATGTTCTGCAGGTCCATTCAATACTCGCTTTATCCACCATAATGATTCTTAGCTTAGGTAGTAACTTTCAAGGTTGCAGTCAAAAAGTGCAGAGATTAAATACAGTATTTCACCCATACAGAGGAAGATACACTGATCTTCATTGTTTTGCCACTGGTTCCGATGCCTCTTAATCTTCTGATATTAATCCATGAAACAGTTTCTGTAAACCAGGTTATAGACGTGAATAAATGCAACAAAGCTTTTACTGTAAATGTAAATAATCAAGGCCTAGATTCTCTGCATAAATAGTATTTTTACTGTGATCCAAATGACGTGTAAAAATAAAAGACAATAATGAGAGAGGACTAGGATTTAGTCCCTTATTAAGACATATTTCTGCAATAAAGTATTTGCATAAACATGCTAGAAATTCTGTGTTCAAATACAGTATGATCATGAGCAGTGTAATTAAATTATAATTTAAAATATGTGAACCATCTGCACTGCAATGTGGATCATAGTGCTACACTGGGAATATTCATGATGAGTTTTGTATTACGTAGTAAAATAAAATCTACCAAAGCTCTGCCTGGCTTCCAGTCCCTTCAACATTTGCTACGAGTAGAGCATTCCCTTTGGCCTTGTCTAACTTAATATTGAGTGTTACACTTCTATGGCTCCATAATTGCTTCGAAGACTGTACAAAAGCTGAATCTAATGTGTTTTATCTTGTATCTGTCTCCTCTAAGAAAGGAGACATTCTCCTCTTATTCATTGTCAAAATAAGAATAGAAGAGATGCGGAGAGCCCTAAGTGAACTTACAGGAGAAAGGCTCAAGTAAACAGGTTAAAGCAGGCTGGAGAATATTCAAAATAAAAAAAAAAGGCCTTGTTATTGTTGTTATGCTAGTCAAAATAAAGCCTTGCTGACTGTTTTTATGCTAGTAGCTACTATATCAGAAGGCAGCAGCTGAAATTTAGAAGTCTGTTGAAGACATGATTTTCTCTGATATTTTGGTTTCTGATGTTTTTTGACTTTGAGAGCCAAGAAATGATAGTTGACCTACTGAGCCGACAGGTATTTTTCAGCTACTAAAAAAAACCTAGCTTGGTTTAATGTAATTGTTTATCAAAAGCAATATACAGAAACACTTCTGCCTCCCCTAGCTTCAATTCTGAAACTGTGTGAAGCCCAGTAGTACTGTGAGCAGATCTTTGGAGGTTAAGGCGCTCTGCTGGCACCTCTCCTCCCAGAGGCTGCTTTCCAGGAATGACCAGAAAAGACCACATCCTCCTACTGAGTATGAGCCTGACACCTTTGTCCTTATTTTGCAACACCTGCATTGAGTCCTTCTGAGAGGGAGCAGGTAGGCATTGACTGACTTGCCATCAGCTCTCACTAATGGGCTGCAAAACTTCAATATCAGGTGAAGGATCCTTCTCTGATTAGCTGCTTTATTGGCTAATAGTGTGCTTCCATTCCCAGTTTCACCTAGGTGCCAGGATAGAGGACTGAAATGAATGTAATAGGGGTTCAGCAGCATGTTGCCAGGCAATGGTCTGTGGCAGCCTCCTGCTACCACTTACTCCTACTGCAATTTCCACAACTAATGGCTTTCAGCAGAATTCCAGGCTAATTTGAGGAGGCTGGGGTAGAGAAGAGGCAAAAAAAAAAAAAAAAGGCTGTTAGGGGTTCTGGTAGAGAGGGAGGAGAAATTAAATGGGAGTACTCCCTGAAGGTAGTGATCAAGAAGTGGTGGGAAATGTCTTAAATGTTCTGAGAAAGGAGTAGAAAGGTGTCGTGGATTAAACCCAGTCAGCCATAAGTCAGCCACGCAGTCTCTCTCTCACTCCCCCCCTTCTTTCTCTCCCCCTGCTCCAGGAGGGATGGAGAGGATAATCGAAAAGAATGTAACTCCCATGGGTTGAGATAAGAGCAGTCCAGTAACTAAGGTATAACACAAACCACTACTGCTGCCACCAATAATAATAATGATAAGGGAAATAACAAGGG
>JAVHNF010048420.1:19596-30661 GCA_034783455.1 Micropsitta finschii
GCGGTTGGCAAGGCTCAAAAGTGTCACCCCAGAGCCACGGCTGACTGCGGAGGTGCAGAAAAGACTGGAACTTCAAAACAGCAGAGTTCTGCCTTTCTCTCACAGGCACCAGGGACTCATCGCACCCGTGACAAACATTTGTTGGTTACTTAGAGTGAGCCAGATCGCACCCTCCAGAAACACAGAAGGGCTTTACTAGTGCGAGACGTTTATACTACACACACGATTCAGGTTTAGGGGCTGTACATCCTCTACAGTGATTTTTGGACACTTACTTGAAAAGCATTTTAGAATTCCTTATTTGTGATACATCAGTTACTTACATAAGGACTGTGGCATAGGGGGGAGCAGCAAAACTCATCGTGTCCCTGTAGGTTATTATGTAACCGCCAACTCTGGAGTTCAATATTAAATATTTACGCATTTCCTTGCATGTTCATGCAAGGAAACAAACGTGCAAGCCCTGAAAGCGTGTATATATCCACCTAGTCCTTCAGCCTGACAGCAAACATTTGTGAGCAGAGAAATGGTCATTCAAGTACTCAAGCAGCTCCAAGAGATGCAAGATGCTGATCAAGATTCTTCCTGGAACCTGCAAGGGAAGGCATTTTGTAAAGATCAGTTGGAAGGATAGGGCCCTACCTCCACCAGAGGCAATGGCCAGGAACGGGACCATGAAACTATTTCTATAGTTTCTATTTCATATTCAGTTTAGGCTCCTTTTGTTGCCACAGAGAAAGTAGAGAAAGGCAACTACGGGTATGTTAACCACAAGTCCTGTTCTTAGGGTTTGCAAGGGGAAAGTGTAACATCTGATTCACTATAATTTTGCTGTATCTTGCTCAGATCTGGTAAATACAGCCACATATTCAAGAGGTAACATACGGTTTTCAAACGTAAGAATCAGACCTTTGGAAGTTGCTCTTTGTGTTTATTACTAAGAGTTCAAGTGCAGTTACTCAACGGCGCTTGCAAGGTCATGTCCTAGCTGAGTTTTACTCGCAGGATTAATACTTCTGGAGATTCTCTTCCTGGAAAATATGTGAGAAAATTTTATATTTCATCCCAAAGTTTTATCATTACCTCATGGCCCCAGCTGAGAACTGAGTCGTGCTTGGCAGCCTGGAAATCTACCTAATGAGCAGTATCTAAAAGCAACCCAGTTTGCTGATGACTTACACATCTCTAATGAAGGGAAGGCATCTATGGGACTTAATTTTTTGCAGTCCAGCACAGATTTGTAGAAAGCAGATGTAGATCACTTTACATTATGAAACTATTATTTAGTTTGCAGGTCCCATATGATACAACATGCACACTTGGCACTTTACTAGGTCTTAATGCAGTGTTACTGAAGCCAGCTCCAGTCTTAAACTGATGTCATTTATCTGTATCATTGACATCCAGGAATGAATTTGCTCTGTAAGCACATTTTGTGCCGGTGAACAGTATAGGATTGATAGTTTTGATACTGTCACGCAAGACCAGAGTGAAACCATTGCTTTGGACAAATGCTTGGCTCCCAAAATGTAATGTTCCACTTCATCTCATCTGTATCTTAGAAGTGATACAACTGCTTTTTTTTCTGAGTCCATAACACACACACAGGATTATTTCCATACTTTCTTTAGAAGTTCTGTTCTTGGGCAGAGCATGGTACCAAGATTGGGCTTTACCTGCTGAGTCCAAGAAGCGGTGTTTAAATCTCTGTTTCTTTCTCATTACTTCTACAGAGACACCAAAGGTATGGATGGTATTTCCAGGTCCGTCATTCCAGACTGCCACATTGCAATCAAAGTATCAATTGACACAAAAACCCCAAATCACTACTGGGTGAGCAGAACCTCACTTACTTTATCTCACTCAAAAGGCGATGGGTTCAAAGGAAACAGGGGAAAGAGAGAGTCAGACAGACAGACAGTTATACCTAGCCAGCAAAGTGAGAGGGTAAGAATCAAGAAGTTTGTAATAGGGAAGCTTCAGAAAAGACTGTCTACTAAATAAGACTTTAAAAGCAACCTTGAATAACCTAGAAACAGGCTATTTGTAAGAATTTTAAAATACAGTAAACCCCATTATAGCATATTATAAACAACCAATGCAATACATTTTCATCCAAACACATACAAAAGAGCAATTACATTCACTTAAATGTATTTTCAGTGAATAGGTTTGCTGTGCAACCCAGTATGAATTAGCAAAACAAGTGTTTTCGCGCATCATCAAAAACAGTTTCTCCATAATAATAAACAATCTTAAAGAGCTTCACAGGCATTACTGCATGTACAGATAGTAAAATCTTCTTCAGAAAAGACTAAATGATGAAATAGTCTTCATTATTTCGGGGTTGAGAGAAGTAAAGACTGTTGGTCAAAATCCAAGGTTCCCAATACAAGATAATATATTCCATAGATGAAGAGCTCTGTCTGTGGTGGGAAGGCCTCGCTGTGATAATCGTAATAAAGACCCTCTCTAGGAAAGAGACAGCTCATAAAGCGTGTGTATCTGTTAGTATAGCCTGTAACTATTTCATATAGAAAAGTTGCCTTAGAGGAGCCTTAGTAAAAAGGAACAGCCCATTCAGGTCCTGAACACACAGCTGAAGAGAGAAAAATACATCATGTCAAGGAGAAATGGTACATTCGGAGCTGCACTCTTTACAAACACATCAGAAAGCTGAAGCTACAGCTAGTTTATCAATCAGGAGGAACGCTCCCATTTCTCATGCAGCAATCCCCAACCATATCCAGCACTTCCCAAACACAGCTGGAAAGAGAGGAGGATTTGAGCACTTCCTCAGCTACTGCTCCAATGCAGATCACTGACAGCATCAGGAAACACAAGATGCCCATGAAAAGAAATAAATTCTCCATAGCAAACTGGCAGTCACCAGGCTCTTGACTTGAAATAGACCTAAGAAAAACATTTAACATTAGCATAGAACAACAGATATTTCCTAAATGCCTAATCACACTGACAGCTCCCTTTCTTGCTTATGCTTCCTCTGCTAAATCCTAATAAACAAAGCCTATTCTCTTCCTGCCTGAAGCAGAATGATCACTAAAGGGCTTTAGGGTGGACGCTCCAGTAATGGATGCTCGTACTGTTCTATCACTCTTTGTTCTCTAATATATGAAAAAAAGTATTTGCTTAAAAAAATATTCCCTTTTTCCTTTTTCTTTGTGTGCTTTATGTTCTAACCAAGGTGATTTTAGAGAAAGACCGTTTTTAACAGAAATCCCACCCAAAATTTGCAAGACAGTGTTAAAAACGGTCAAGACTTTGCCTGGAAATCTTGACAGATGTGTCATTGGAGCTTCTGAAAGAACCAAACTGAGCACAGGATGAAGTTGTGATTGCTGACTGATACACTTCAAATGGTCTATGTGCATCAAGAGTAATTGTCAACTGCTTGCAACCTACAAGCCCTGCAGAGAGAGGTTACTAAGAATAGGCTGCTGACCTTAACAGGCCCCTTCAAACCGATTTATGGATTCTCAGAGGTCCACAGGCCACAGCTTGAAAGCCACTGATCAAGAACATTTGCAGCTGAGGAGCTTCGCAAAGCCAGGATACTGCAAAAGGAGGAAATGAAACCAGTTCCTTTTGAGCTTAGGCCATAGCAAGGTGCTGTAGAGCCAGTTCTGGAAACCCCTTCACATCCTCTGCTGCTATTACTCCCTCATTCATCAGTCATATTCTTGAGAACAAGAAAACCAAGTTGAATAAGATACGGAAGATTTGTAGACCCCAGCCACAAAACCAGCTCATAAACTGCAGCGTTTATTACTTTCATTAAATTTCTTATCTTCATTACTTTGTTCTATAAAGCTTTAAGCAGTAAAAAATCATGTCAGTAACAGATAAGATGTTCTAGCATAATGTCTTGCAGCAGAAAGCAGTAAAAACTTCTGTTAGCATTAGCAAATAGTGGGAACCTATAAAAGTAGTTGCACGGTGCAAATCTATGTGCTAAGGAAATGTGTTTCTAGACCCTATTTTCCAGTTCAGTTTCATCCCAAAGGATGAGGTCCCATCTGAAGGCACATCCTGTTTGTGCACTCTCACAAAAGCAGCCAAAGCACATTAAGTGGGGACAAACAGGAGATGTACTTCTGAATTAATGTAGATATGTCCAAAGCAAGCTAAAGCAGCATGCAGTTGGGGTAACTTCCATTTAGATCATACACTCTGTATTCTGCATCCTGCTTTTGGTTTCAGCTCATCTAGTTTTAAGATTCTGAAAGTTTATGCATACTTAACTGAAACAAGACGAGCATCTCCTAAAGAGAAAATGCAAAGCTGCTTACACAGTGACGGAAATAAACTGGAATCAGTTGTTTAAACTGCTACTTTTCTGATAGAAGATATGCATGTATGTATGATACATGAAAATATGCCTATCGATATTAACACACACACATACATGCACACACAGACGCAGATACTTAACAAGTAGTACAATTCAGTGCCATTACCCCCAGTACTAACTCTACTGCAGTAGTTGTGGGCTGTTAAACCAAACACTTACTTGTCTGTGCTTTATTCCCAGCAGTGGAGTCCAGGGGATGGGGGCTCGTTCTAGTCTCCCTCTGATGGAGCTTTAACACAAACCCTCTGCACACCTAGGCAGATCTGAAGTTAAGAGATGTTAAGACTGTTTCCCTAGCCCCAGTTCCGTACTTGGCTCCACATACGTGTGCACACACTTCATGCAGAGTTTTAGGTATTTTGTCCCAAAGACCTGTTTTATTGTTACTGCTTTCAAAAAAGAAAAGCCAGCAGCAATGTGCTGTACACCTGCCTTGTCACCAGCTCCGTGCTCACACAGGTAATACCTGCTTTGTTCCAGTCAGCTGTACTGAACCAGTTTCATCCAGATAAAAAGTTTCCATTCTAATTCAATCCCACCAACAGATGTGAACCATAACCACATGCGGACCTTGGGCTCTCTATAGCTGGTTTGACCTCACGCAGAGCAGCTTGTGAACAGCACCCTCCCTTGAAACTGCAAAACAATCCTATCACCTCATCCAAATGTACCGGGAACTCAAACATGTCACATCATGAACAGATTGTGCAAATGTGAAAAACAGCTGAGATTTTAAAACTACTAAATTAGAACTGAGGTTTGTGGGGTTTTTTAACTGCAATTAAGAAACCAGTATTCCTGTGTTTCACACTGGTTTATTTCACAAGACATGAGTGCTAACTATTGACAAGGAAGATGTTCTCAGAGCTTTGGGGTTTTCATTGGTTTGGGGGAATGTTGATGGGGTTTTTTTTTTAAACAGCAGGTAAATCTTTTTAAGATAATATTTTGGTTCCTTTTGCCAAATTGAGCGCACTGCTTGCATCCCCCTCTGCAGTACTGATATTCAAATTTCAAGTTCCTATTGAAAAAGCAGGGTAAGCTCCCATGAATAGCCATACACTGGTATTGAATAGCCATACACTGGTATTGAATAGCCATACACTGGTATTGAATAGCCATACACTGGTATTTATAATCAAGTTGTCCTCACGTAGACAAAATGTGGCTGGAAATATTATGACAAATTGGTCTTCACAGCCATGAAAAACAGATCTAGGTGGTGATGTGTTTCAGTTCCTCCAGGAGACAGCTGGGTTATACACCAGGAGCAGCTCCCTGTGTGGACACTTGGACAGATTATCAGGGCACTGAATTGCCATCACTGGAACCTTTTAAAAACAAGTATCACAAATTTCTGTCGAGTAGCTTAAGTATTGTTGATAATGCTTTTGGGTATGGGGACGACTAACTGACCTCTGAGAACACTTCAAGGTTTTCTTATATCCTGCATCTTCTTGCTTGCCTTGGGATGCTGTCAACAGGCTGGGGATTAGCCAGACCAGGGAGGAGCAGAAATTGGAGCACTCTGATTTATATACCCAGTCCTTGCTTCAATGCTACACCCCTAATACAGGAAGGGCTGGGAGCTTAAAGTAAAATAGAGCTTTGCTGTCTGCGTAAGACGAAAGCAGGACCAGGAGGACTTGTTCTCTCTGTTCCAGTCCCAGTCCTGATGCCCACTGGGTGTTGGGGATGATGCTCAGATGACCCCCACAGCACCTCCCCAATGTCTTGCCTGCAGGCTGCACAGCACCTACACCCCTTGAGCGAGCCTGAGTGCTGCAGCCTCCCCAGACCACAGAGCCAGTCAGCAGAAGCCTGCCAGTAAAGCCAGGTCTGTCAAGCCCCTGCACAGCCCAGCAGCTCACACAGATGGAGGCGGTTGTGCCTCTGCCCGAGCTGCTGTGCTATCCTCAGCAACAGCATCTGGAGCCCTGGGGTACAAACCCCCAGAGAGGAGAGGCTCTGCAGGCTCAGGTTGTGTCCTGATGGGGTTGTCAGTGACAGCCAAACACCTACAGCCGGGTTCCACCTGGAGCCACCAAACCATCCTTGCATCAGGCTCTGTCTCCATGGCCCCACACCACCCAGGGTACCCACAGTTCACCTGGTACTGCAGTCCCAAACCTAAACTTGTCCCATCTTCTGCATCTTGAAAGCAACATGAAAAACAAAAATGTTTCAGGACTTGAATAGAGCGTCCAGGTAACGACAACTCACATGCACAAATGTGTCTTCAGAAAAGCAGCCTTATACAGTACTGGAAGACAGGGAGGTAATTCGCATGCAAGTTAGGACACATGTACTATACTAGCTGGACACTTCAACCTGCTCCTGGATATTTAGAACTTGCACTGAAGTACAATTTAGGGCGGGAATTAAAAAGTAAGATACTTTCTTAAGCAAATTCTTAAAGGAACTAAATTTACTTAACCAAACAGATTGGACTAATATCACTAGAAGCCATATGCTGCTTCACCTCATTCCGGCTTTGGAAGGAAAGAGAGTAAATGGTGGGGTTCTGCTGGAACAAGCTGTTTTTAAGAGGGCAAATACTTCCGTTTCTCCTGGGTTTAGTCCTGTTTTCCAGGATGTCAACTGCTTCATGCCTTGTACTGCCAGACAGTTTAAAATATCCCTTGCAAATCTCATGGTTTAATTTTTATGAAGAATGATAGAAGTATTTCAGTGTGTGCAACAAGACTCTTCAGAAGTTCTGCTTTGAAAGCTCTGAAATCAAGGAATACTTGGAGATTATTTTATGGGAAATGCTATTTTCTAACAGCTGCATTTCCATTGTCTCAATCCCTTTTGCGAGGTTTGCTCCTTGCACAGAATAATAAAACCTCCTGTGCAGCAACAGCCAAACAAACAGTGCTGCCTGTTTAGTAGCAAAGATGATAAAGGATCCCTAGCAGGGCATATCTGCTGTTAAGGCTGCACGGCCCTTATACCCTCTTACTTACAACCTGGTTTTCCACTGATGCCTAGAGAATGCTTTGTAACACACTCTAGAGACTTACAGAATAACATACACAATGTTATTGAAACAATGGGGGGTGGGGGGGATTCCAAATCTGTTCTAATTAAGGGCTAAAATGAAATCAAGTCAGAACTAAAACCTCTGAGGAAGTACCTGGTGTGGTATCAGATTATGTTGTACTGGACATGTACATGTTGTACCGGTTGGCAGTCCTGATGAACTCCAGCCAGTGCCTACAGCCTGCAGATTGTGCCAGTGATGAGCTCAGGACCCGCAGCTGGAATCCCCGGCCATGCTGAGGGGTTCCGAGTTTCCCCTGGCAGTGAGGATACCAGAACAAGCTGTGCCCTGGACCTCTTGTGAAGATGTTTGCTAACGATTGCTTCCACCATCTGCAACAGAATTCTGGAACTCTCTGAAGTGCTCATCCAGGGATGCAGGGCTGGTTTGCCGTCTCGCTGATGCGGTTTGTGAAGAGGGTGGAAGATTCAAATCACTGCAAAGTATTGAAATGAATGAAACGTAGCTCCTTTTATTTTAGAAAGGGC
The DNA here is from genome assembly GCA_034783455.1 of Micropsitta finschii. Classification (NCBI taxonomy): domain Eukaryota; kingdom Metazoa; phylum Chordata; class Aves; order Psittaciformes; family Psittacidae; genus Micropsitta; species Micropsitta finschii. Next base: position 27,503 of record JAVHNF010048420.1, read on the forward strand.
TTCGTGCTTTCTGAAATACCTTCTGTGCTATGCAAATGGCATAAAGAGAGAACGGATTTTCAACATACCACAACTATTAACATGATGACGTTTTTACAATACCAACTGCACACACACAGGTTGTGGAATCAGTTTTTCATCATAATGATGGCTTTGTAGCTAGAAGGGCTGGCAAAAGACTTGCAGTTGTTTATTTCTATGTACTGCTATGACTTTAGGAGAACTCTAAAGTAGTATTAATGCTGGCCTTACAAACTGGATTTTTATGCTGCCTCCATTCGTGTATTTTTTAATGCAATCTACGTTACCACATGTAAAATGCTTATAAAAATATATTAAGCTCTAAAACTGCCACAAAGAACAAAGAATTAATTTTGTTCAGCTGACTCACTTCTGACATTTCTTATTCTTTCACTCATTATTCAGATAGATCACTGCATACTAACGAAACCCAGGGACACAGGTTTTTAGAGACAAGGAGACACATGCAACATTTCTTTGTGGAAATCCTTGTGTCTTGGGATCTTGAACTGGCCTGGCAGGACTCTGCGGATGTAAAAGTCTGGCAAAGAACTTAAAAATTCATGTGCTCCATCAAGGCTGGGAGCAGCCCCACTGAACGAAAATGCTAAGGAGAATGTAGGATGAAATCCCGGATGTCAAAGACAAGGTAAAAGTAGGTAAATGCTGCATTACAATATTTGGTTTATTTCACTTGTACCCACTGCACCTCACCAGGAAGCAAATGAACTGAATCCCTCAGAGGACGGCTCAAGATTTTCACGTGCTTATTTATCTAAGGTTACTTTTAACTAAGTTTAAGGAAATTTGGTTAAAGCTCCTCAATAATTCAGGCTTTCACTTTCTGTAACTGTTTTAAACCAACAGCTTATGCCCCAGGGTCATTTGAGCAAAGGGAGCACACGAGTGTTTCTTGCTCAAATGAAATCTTGAGCCAAGCACAGATTTGCGAGTGCTTATTTCTAGTGCTGAGGTCACACAAATGATCAGTGCTAATAAAGATAAAAACAATAACCCCAGCCTGTTTCCATTTGGCAGGAACTGACTGTACTCTAATTTACTGCATACCACTTCCAACACCAGATGAGTGGGTCGTGCTCCTGCAGAGCTAATCCTGCTATTTGTTTTATACCCAGCCTTTGCCTCCTGCCCAACTGACACCTGTGTGTTTCTCCTGTGCCAATATGTGTTTGCGTACACAAGGGTCTATTTTCAGGTTTGCTCAGCAGGGAATCTTGTATGTTCTTTACAAGTTCAGAATAAGCTGATTTCATCAGAAGAATGTAAGATTTCCAGAATCCCCAGAGGAAAGCAGATCAATCTGCCACATGTCTTGGAAAAAGAATGTAAGAACTTTAAGATCTGGGCGAGAAGTCTAAACAAGAAAACACATTTCTGTGAGAGCAGGAAGGATGATTTGATACTACAGGAGTGAGACACTCCACCTGAAAACACTACAACAAACGCATCTGTGTCACAACAACAAAGAAAGAGAAGGGATGAAAATCATAGATTAAACACTGGGAACAAGAGAAGAACTTTGTCTAATCTAAGGTCAAGGTGCCCATCACGCATGGCAATGCAGAAAGGGTCTTTTTCCCTCCCGTACCACCCTGCCTGAACTACAGAGACTGCTCCAGTATTCACCCTCCTGTGGGAACCAAGAAGTGCTGTGCTGCTTTCTTTCCAAAGAGGAAGGAGGCACCCCCTCCTGAACACCAATGCACTGCTGAACTGCATCCTTTATTCTCACCATGCATCTTGCCAGGCTGTGATGGTGGCTGCTGACTGCTCAGATTTCTAGCTGCATGCTCAAACGGAGGGAAGATTTCTCTATATGCAGAGAAACGCACACAAGAGCAGAAGAAAAAACCTGGACATGAATCCAATATAATAATACACTGGTGTAGAGCTACAAAATAGGCAAGGGAGGGGTAGGAATTACCCTAGGAAAAAAAAAATAAAGCCCAAACAGAGTGAATTTATGGAAAAGGCTAAAATCTGGATTAGAAACTTCAGCTGTTCACAAATGCAAATACCGAACAATAAACAAAATCCTTAACATGACCTTAAAGCTATGTTAGAAAGGTGGCATTCCTGATTCCCCTCTGGATGCAGTGGAATGCTTGAATGGCTGCTGTTATAGTAAGATTCCCTTTAATACCCCAGACATCTTGTGAGAGGCAATAAAACCTCAGTCTGATCTGGGGAAAGCTGGGAACTGGAACCACAAAATGACAGTGCCTATGACCACAAAACTTTGAAATGTGTTGAAGGAGTAATGTCTTAATTACATTATACTACTCCTTTTTTCAATCCAAGAGATTCCATAATATCTATACCAAGTGCTGGGGAACTGGGACAGACAGTGTATCTTTAGACCATGACACTGTACTTGAGTCTAGCCAAAACCCAGCAGACAGCCTGCTGCAGCTCTTCCTGCTCCAGCACAGCCTGCACTGAGGGTCAGGAACCTGTGAGGAGGAGAATTGCACTGACCTACACTGGCAGAGAGAACTCTTTAACAAAGGTACACAGTACATCACTTCCTTCCACAGATACCTAGTGACTGGTCAAACCTTTCCCACTGAGACTTATTCCTACAGACTTGCCCAATGGAACTGCAATGTCAAGAGATGCGTTTTGAGGGTATCTTCACAGACAGACAGCACAGCATTTCAGACCCCAAGCAGTGGGTCTGCACAAGGTAGGAGATAAGTTGTTTGTAGGCTTTTTACCCTCAGACTGATTCTTTTTATCTACCCAGCACATGGCTGACTTTGCTCCTGTGGTGAGGACCTTTACAGCTATCCGGCGAATGTGGCACTGATAAGCATGTCTGACTGTGCCCTGCTGTCCACTCAATCCTTACACATGTACTGTTCAGGTTCACATATAAGGAGCATAAGATCTGCTAGAATATGCACTGAACACTTGCACCATGAGTACAAGTGAGTGCTACCTCCTCAGGAAGGCTTAGCACAGAGATAAGGTGAGCAGCTATCCTCACAGGAGCTGTGTATCAGCTGTATCTTCTCTCCAGTTACACAGACACCCTTTCTGATTTAAATCTCCAACTTAAGTCCCCACTGACCAAGTGACACAACACACTATGGGAACAATAAGGAAGCAACTGAG
>JAVHNF010048423.1:0-10278 GCA_034783455.1 Micropsitta finschii
CCAGGGATGGAGCATTCACAGCTTCCCTGGGCAACCCATTCCAGTGCCTCACCACCCTCACAGTAAAGAATTTCTTCTTTATATCCAATCTAAATTTCCCCTGTTTAAGTTTTAACCCATTGCCCCTTGTCCTATCACTACAGTCCCTGATGAATAGTCCCTCCCCAGCACCCTTATAGGCCCCCTTCAGATACTGGAAGGCTGCTATGAGGTCTCAACGCAGCCTTCTCTTCTCCAGGCTGAACAGCCCCAACTTTCTCATTTTAATGCATTTTGTTAATTCTCTAGCATATTGAAGTAGCCATAGTGTATAATTTGTCTCCTACACTGTCAAAATTCTTGCCTATATAAATCAGAGTTTTCAGTCACAGACCTTATTTTTAATACATGATTCAGATGTATTTTGAGTGTTTGTTCTTTGAAGAGGTGGCTCTGATAAAAATTGGTCATAGTTTAATTTTCAAACTGAGCTTTTCTCTAAAAATCAAAATCTTCTCAGAGCCTTGAATTTGTCTTTTTAGTCACTTCTTTAAAAAGTTAAAGCTGGTACTCCAAACAAATTAAATTGGAGATTTCTATCTATCTCAAACACAGGAGAGAGAAAACCACAAATTCTGGACACCCCCCTCAGTGTGCCTGAGTTTGTGCATGAATATGTTTGTGCAGAAGTTACTAAGTTTTTCATAACAAAGCTTCTGTAGTTGCTTAATCATTATTGTTGCTCCATAGATTGAGAGCGATAATTGCAGGGAGCTCTGACCACGTTGACTTTTACATAATTATCAAAAAAATCAGCTTTCTGGAATATTTCTTGTGTGATAAGCATTGTTTGGAAAGTAGTTTTATGCCTTATAAATAATAGACTTTAATTAACTTTTCCTTTCACTGGCCTTTTTTAAAAGAAAAACAAAGAAAATAAGGACACACTGCTACAATTGATTATGTTATTTATTACAGAGCTTTTAAAAACGTTTTCATAAATGGTTGACTAATGACACAAAGATTTAGATCCTGCACTCTAACTTGAGCTTACTTTTGTGATCTTATCTATAGGTGATTAGCGGATTTATGGAATAGGAAAAAGTGGAATTTTCTTTGGTTTTCAGTACAAATCATGCCTAGAACATGTTCTTTGGCATCCTGAAAACCAAAATAGAGCAGGAATGTGTTTCTTAATATGAAATATTAATCTAAATTGGAGCATGTTCACCCTCTGGGGGTTCTATTCCGATTATAAGTGAATGCCGAGTATCTTTGTAGATGACTGATTTGGTGAGTGCTCTACCCAGCATTCAGCAGTATAAGCACTAGAAATATGTCATTGTGTAACATTACAGAGATGGGATTTTGCCAATGAGACAAGAACATAAATTGCAAATACCTTGTCCTCTGAAGAGCACAACTGCTTCCCCACCATGTGCTATCCTACATATGGGTAAACTTAGTCCAGAATAAAGCCAGAAGTAGTATTACCTTGTCTAAATGGTGTAAAACTGGAGCAGTTCCAATTGCTGCTTTCGTCACGTATTTCTCTATGATTTTGGAAATAGGAAACATAGACATTTGAATAGTTGAGCAGTAGCTTACAAAGCCTAGGGCATGCAGCTCATTAAGCACTGAATACACTGACCACATCTCATGAGGCAGTTGCTTGATAAAGCCATCCACAGGTGTAAAGCCAAAATGTTATTAAAAGAAGCAGAAGCAAAATTTCACTTTTGGTCAAAAAATGGTACTATTAAAGAAACAGGTGCTACATCGTACTCAGATATTAAAACTTGATGACTGCTAGTGGCATCAACAGGCTTAGATCATAGACAATAAGAAAATGTAAAATTTATCTGAGAGGTCTGCTCTGTAAAATATATGCAAAATATGTTAGGTATTTTTTCATAGATTTGGGATGATGTTTCTCATATCCCTTTTGCTTTGGGGGGCTATTAGCACAAGCCCTTCATAAGAAACATAAGGACTTTTGAAACATTAGAAGAGATCCTATGTTATGGTACTGAGAAAGGGAGCAGTTTACATTCTTTTTTTAGCTACTATGACAAGACATTGCTTTGCATATTACTAAATTTTAAAAGCACAGCCACTTTCCTACCCAAGATAAGGTAAGGTGCATGTTATCTGAAGGGAATGTGTGTGACAATTACTGAGTAAAATTAATGACAGAAGTCTCAGTACGTACTAAGTCTTACAGGCTTAGTAAAGTTATGAGGCATATAAATGCTAAGAGGCTAATCTAAAATAAAAATATATTACAATTTTGGCATTTCATTATGCTTTAATTTGAAAAAACATGTCAGTGTCAGTTTATATCTACAATAGTAGTTACCCTAAGGTCTGATAGAAAGCAGGTTTTTTGAAACCTAGTCCAAAAAGTATCCCTTATAGTTAGAAATCATGAAAAAAAATCAGTACGTATGTATGCAGAATAAGAACACAGATGCCTTTATCTTTCCTAGACTGAGTGGTGAAAGGCTCAAATGAAGAGTGAAATAATTTTGGCAATTTGATGTAAGCTTGCAGTACACAGGCAGATCTGTTAAGAGGCAATGCCCTCATCAGAAATAACAATGGAGGGATAATTGATAAGAAATAGATATCCACAAAATGCTGCAAAAGACCAGGAAATCAAACAAAGAATTGAAATCCTGCCATCTCTGAATCACTTGCTTATATATGGATTGAATCTATTCAGTGCCAAAGTAGTTAGGTCTACATGTTGCAGAGGGGCAGAACCGAGTTTATTTTCACGTTATAACTATTATCACATTTTAAATTACTAAGAATACTCATCAGGATACCACTCGAATATGTGTAAAATAAATTACTAACAACAGGATTTTATGGTTTGGAGTCCTGCAGTTTGCAGACTTCATTAATTTCTCTGTGGGCTGACAAATGGGCGTGGTGTGGAGTAACTTCTAAGAACAGGGAGTCTCCTTAGACTCCGTTCTGTCACTTCCTATGAACTGTGGTGACTTTCATTCATGCCACCTATTTGTTTAAAGCCAATTATGATTTTAATGTTAAACAAAGCACAAATTAGTTTACAGAGACAGCTGTTGATATAGAATACTAAAGAATATTTCTTTCCCTGTTTCTACTTGGCAAGATCTGCAATGGCATTTCACAATTGTGGTGTGTTTCTCATAGCTAAAAAAGAAAAGATGAAAATTAACCTGTATGAACAGCTGTCTAAATTCTCCTGACTTCAGCGGATGATTGTTTTCGGTTCCTTGGGGAAAGGTCATCCTGTTGTCAGGGCTTTTCTTTACTCTTCCTAAAAGGTTTCTGTTTCATGTGGTGTACACAATTGCTGCAGTCTGACTAGAAGAGAGTGAGTGTGTGGCCCTGTTTATCAGGCACTGACTGACACTGTCGAAAATCTCTGCTGCATGGGATTAGGCTTTCATGGCTCACATCTTTGCATCTTCGTAACTAAAGGTGCTACATGTTGTGGACTAAGTTTATTCAACTCATTTTCCTGCAGTTGCTGCATATAGAATGCTGGGAATAGAATTTTCTTACCAGGGGAAAAAAATCTGACTGAACTGAAAAAATGCTGGAAAGGAATTTGCTCCATCTTTCTTCCTTCACAGTGTATATACAGAGTATTAATCTTCAGACAGGCGAAGGATGATAACTAGTGTGAGCAGGCATGCACTACAATCAAAAATGATTTAATTTCGTTCCAGTTCTAACATTTAAAAACATGACCCTTTCCAAGTACCATCAATCAAGTGCTTGTTTAGGAAATACCAAATTAGTTGCTGTTGCTAAAAGGCCACCTTTAGGTTTTATATTTAGGGGAAATATCCCACTGCTCTTTTTTGTTCAGATTTGGTTGTTGGCTGTTAACTTTTCAATTGGAATGTTACAAAAGGCTTGTTCAGCATATCTCTATCTTCAGACTTGAGATGGAATGGAACCATCTGCAGTGCATAAAGTATCCTTGACATGACCGTGATCTTACAGGCAGCTGCTCTCCCATCCATGAGAGAGAGAGATGGTTTCAGTGCCTGTGATTTTCTTCTAAATTACTTGAAGTTAATGTGGTTCACAAAAGTGACTGGGGTTACTTTAACATGTAAATAATCCAATTAAGGTTTGATCACTAATCGGATAACTCTGTGGTTTACTAAACAGCCTGATGGAAAATATAAATATGTTCCATGCCTAGAAAGAATGAATAACAATAAGATAGGATTCCTAAGTTAGGAACTAAATTAATTAAATCTATCTTGAGTTACCTCATTGAGTTCAGTGTAGCTTGGTAAAGGAGAGTAAGGAGAAATCTGATCTCCTCTCTAACCCAGTTTATAGTTCATATACTTACACCCAGTTTATGGTCATTTTCTTCCATTTGTCATTTTACAGCTTACTTTTTATAGATAAAAGTGCCGTGTTTGGACAGATTAGGTTCCAGGCAACTTTGCTGCACATTTTGTGGCCTCCTACATAGTGAATAACCTGGAATCAATATCACATGCTTGCACAGTTGAGGGAAGAATGGATTAAATACAAAGCATGACCATTTGAAAGTGCAGTTCTGGTACGGATAGTAGAAATCTCTATGAATATTTGAACACTTTTGTTAAGATGAGAGAAATAGGCATGTGAGCAGCTGGTTAACTGCTTCATGAAATGGCTACTCCATTAAACTGACCTGAAATTGCACTGATTTTCTCCAAAACTGTCTGCCACCTGTTTCAAACTACATTTTTCTGTGGCCTGATGACAATATTGAGAATGCACTAGTTCACAGGTTTCATCATACTTTTCTAACTGAATACTTCAATCAGATCTTAACTTCCAATCTAATTCAGTGTCTGCTAAAACTAATTGAGAGAGCTTGAGGCACTTGAATAGACAGTAAATACACAGAAATATTAAAAGAGTTCTGTATAGAAACACTCCCTCTAACGTTACTCTTACTTAACTTAAAAGTTGTATTTTCTTATATAGTTCCAGGATAAAACCACTATTAAGGAAAGACTTGCAGTACTCTTGTAAAATACGTAGAAATCAAAATATACCCACTAACCTGAAATGCAGACTGCCCCAAGGCAATGAAACCAATTGATGGCAAATCATAATCAGAAGCAGTACAGGCATTTGCCTAAATCTCTAGGCTACAATAAAACACCTTTGTCTCCAAATGCCTTTCTAAGTCAGCTTCTTCATCTGTAACACTGAGGATTACATTACACAGCAAGGATTATGCTGTGTTTGTCTCTGTTACTTCACATGAGCATGCCAATTAATACTTGGCATAATACTGAGCACATGGTGTGTGTTCAGGTAAGTTTGGTGAATGGTTTCCTGGAGTAGTTTACTGTGGAAAAGTTCACATAAAGCAAGTATCAGTCACTAAAATCTAAAGCTGATTAGGAGGATAGAAGGAAAATTTCTAATACATTTGGATGAATTTATATCGATCCTTCATTGTAGTTGTGCATGACAAAGTCATCTCTGGATGCATTCACATGGGTATCTAGAAGAGGATTAGCTCTGCAGCAGCATGCACTACAGTAACAAGAGTTACTATACTGCTTCTGCAATGTGCAAACACTATACAGTCTTTTGCAAAAAGAAAGCATATGTGAACAATGGGTGAACTCATCTGTTTCTTCTACCTTAATGGCTTCAGACAAAAAACTTGGATTTGGGGTCAGGGTTCAGTCTTATTTTGTGTTTGGATTTTTATTTTAGTATTTATTTTTGCCTATGCTCCTCATCTGCATTGGAGTATCCTTTATTTTTACTGTTCTTCCATATGTCCCAATGTCTTGACATCCTTCCCTTTCCTATCATTCCCCAAATTCCTTCTCTGCTTCCATGTCTGTAAACAGCAGCATTATGCTTTTATCTGCAACACTGTAGGGCAACAAGTTAAAGTACTATTCAAATTCATCTTTAACTGAAAGATGACTTTCATGGCTCAATAACACATAACAAGATCTATATGGTGTTGATTAGATGATGGGATCTGGCTTTTCAACCTCAGCAGCATTGGTTTTAATATTAGCATTCTGCTTCCTTTGTAACCAGCAGCATTCTTTAACCCAATACGTGATGAACTACCTGCTTTCCTGTCCATAATCGCTGCGGTTTCATAATGGCAGGAGGAAGCACTTTAATTCTTCCCTTTTTGTCTGTTAATCCTCTGTAAACAAGCTCCATGTATTGCTCTCTGGTGAAGAAGCAGCCCCGGATTGTCATGCTGACTCCAGAAATCATGTGATCCTGGATCAAGCCAGGAAGTGGCTTCCCATCCTAAAGGGGTTACAAGAAAAAAGGGTTGGAAGGGATAAATCATGTGCTAGCAGCTCCCAGAACGATCCCAGCTGGATCAAAGCATTGAAGTTATTTGCAAAGAACTCTTCATCACAGCACAGCTCTCTACTAAATCTCTTCTGGACACCGATATAAAAGGAATGAGGTTCTTTGGATGTGCTGGGCCTTCTTTACACAAAGAGAACCACAAGTGGAGACAGAACAGAAACCAGGAATAAATTTCAAACTCAGAAATCTCATTATCATTAGACAAAGCCAAAAAAAAAAGGCAAACAAACAACATCAAAGTGATTCCAGGTAGGAATAGATTTATCTGCCAGTACTCCTTACCTTTGGGACCAGATACTGCTCATCAGTAAAGGCTAAGGTGTAAGCTTCTGCTCTTCCCAGCTCACTCTGTGGGAAATGGGCATTCATTTCATCCCCATCAAAATCAGCATTGTAAGCCTTGCAGTTGGCATAGTGAAGCCTCAGCACTTTTTCTCCAGGCAGGATTCGGGCCCGGTGAGCCTGGATGGAAGGTCTGTGAAGAGTGGGCTGGCGGTTCAGTAAAAGGACATCTCCATTTTTAATATGTCGACATACCTGCAAGGGAATTTTGGTTTTTGCTTATAGGGCATTTCCATGCATGCCTCTGCAAAGACAGCGCCCTTAAGTATACACATACACAGTAACCATTTTCTCTTAGTGTTAACATTCTGCTTTGGAAGAGAATCAAGGCTACTCGCTCCTGAACAACCTCTGCCCTCCATCAAACCACATTCTGAGCCTGTACATCCTCCACAGACCACAGTGATCAAACCAAGTTAAAAGCTTGCAAACCACACTCTACCAATCTCTCCTCTCCCTTGGCTTCCTGTGAGGATGGTGAGGCCCCGGCAGAGGTTGCCCAGAGAAGCTGTGGCTGCCCCATCACCACTCTCACAGTAAAGAATTTCTTTCGTATATCTAACCTGAATCTCCTTGTTCAAGTTTTAACCCATCACCCCTTGTCCTGTCGCTACAGTTCCTGGTGAAGAGTCCCTCCCCAGCATCATTCAGATACCAGAAGGCCGTTCTGAGGTCTCCACATAGCTTCTCCAGGCTGAACAGCCCAAATTTCCTCAGCTATCCATGTGATATTCAGGATAGAAAAATGGTTCTTAGCATTTGAAATAGGATCAACCTTTTTTCCTACACTCCTCAAACTTTTTCCTGGCCACCTACTAAAGACGAGATAACTCTGCCCTGGGGGTCTTTATGAGCAGGCCCACTGGAACCACAAGCAAGGACAAAAGCTACCACAGATGTAGGAAGGCTCTGACAAGCCCTCTGTTGTACTCACAATCTTCAGCCCTGACTGAGGAGCACCTGAAGAAGGAGTGAGGAGCTGCTTAGCTATGGCTTCCCTCTGGGTCAGGCTGTTTGCGCTCAACACTGTACAAGATCCATCCTCATTAATGACCATGGAGGCCCCAGGGTGAACCTTTGGGCCATTTATGACAGCCTGCCTCAGCTCTTTGACATTCCAGGTAGTGACTGGCTGGGGGTAAGTCAGTTTGGTAGCAAATACCTAGAGAGGAAAGAAAAGAGGTGAGAAGTTGTTCAACTTTGGCTTAAAACAGTAGTAAGTCACCAATAAACTAGTGTTAAATGTTAACTCATACAATGTAAACACAAATTATTCTAAGCTCCTGGATGCATCTCCTCAATCTACTGTCATGCCAAATAAATACATTTCTGTTTGACAATCCTCTACCGTAAGAATAGAATTATGTTCTCTTTATGATTTTCTACTGCAGTAGAAAACTCAATTAGCAAGTAAAAAATGAAGGGATGATTTCAGATTCTACAGATAAACTGACAAATACAGGGGGAAAAGTGCATTATCACCAGGTCCACTGTTTGCAGACAGGAAAGCAGAAAAGATAATGTAATGCAAAACTCAAATTCAGGCTTGCTGTCATCTCTGTGTGGTTAAAAATCATTACGGATGAATGAAGCTGGTGATCTTATTACGGCTTTTTCTTAAGGCTGCCATACCTGTCACAAGATACACTGTACAAAGACCACAGGAGAAACAGGATCTACTTATTAAAGTTTGCATTAATTCATAATCCCAGGAAGTACAGCTTTTGCTTTTCTTTAATCCTCTTTCCCAAATATGGTGTTCAGTATAATGGTAAGAATTTCCTGTTCTTCAATACTCCTTTTTTATTAACACACAGCTATGACACACTGGGGAGCGAAGAGTCTAGAGGAATCAAAAAATCACTACATTTTCAGCTGCTTGCTATGTAGCTGAGTGTTACAGCGTAGTTCAGTCCCCAGTTGCACCAAAAAGAAACACTCCTTTGTTTATTCTTACCATAGGAATGCCAATCTCATTGGTACCAATGTACATATCAGGGCAAATGACTGATCGAGCAGCAAAATCCACGCGCTTTCCCATCATATGCTTGCGGAACAGTCCTTCCTTTTTCTCCAAGAGCTTTGAGAACAAAAGTTAATGGTTAAAACATGAAAGCACGCAACATCTGCTGCATCACTGCAACATCTGTTACATCTCTGTGATATCTGCAGACAGATTCTCCAGATATTTGTAATGAGTATCATGAAAATGTTTATTAACTAACCACAGATATTCCACTTATTTCGTATTCCATCAACTTCTCGTTTTAACTCTGTGACACACAGAGTCCAGAGTCTCTAAGATTCTGCCTGCTACCCACCTGACGAATACCAGGGTATTTTTCTGTCATTAGTTTGTCCATATCGCTATCAAATACAATGTTGACATGGCTCTGAAGACGAATCCAAGCGTTGTACAGCTTGTCTGCGATGCTCTGGCCTGGAATCATTGTCAGGACAGAATGGTCCAGAGGTTCATTATTCTCTCCTGTTTCCTATAGGAACAGAAATTAGAAACAGACTTAACAAAAAATAGCTTCTTTTTACTAGGATGAAATGATATTAATTATATTTTTTACCAGGCTGAAGTTATATGCATTAAATAGCAAATGAAACATTGGCCACTCTTTTGCACCTCATTCAAGACACTAAATAAATAAAAGAAAGCATTAACAATATCAGCTTAACTTTCAAATGAACTTAACCAAGTGCCCCAGGCTGGCAAGCTTTTACAAACTGATAAGAGATCTCCAAAGACCACAGCTACATATACCAGTGGGATTTCAAAAGCTGATTGCTAACCCATCATTTCCTGGTAAGTGATAATCTTCTTTCCAAATCAGATGTTACTGGTTAGTCAGTGCATGCTACAAATCGCTTTGCTACCAGAAAGTTCTATTCTTAGATGACAATAATGTAAATCCAAGAGCTGTTATCACTCACATCACTTTAATAGTCTAAAAGTTGATATATCAGTCCCATCTGAAACACATTACACTGTCAGGTTTGAGAAAATGCCTCCACCTACTGGCTAAATGCTGAGTAACTAACAATGTTTTCACACTGGTTTACATTCAAGATGTAAATTAAGTTCAGGGGAGACTAAGTCCAGTATAAAAGAACCTTCAACAGAACAACTGATGAACTAATAGGAAAAGAGGCATGGTTATTTACCACTACATGACCATGTCAACTGGTTGGTAGCAAACAAGCTTTGTTACTGATTAATGTTATTTGTGAATTTCTGGGTTCCATTTAGACATAAATAGTCAAAAACAACCACGATCACAACTGACTCTACCAGGCATAGAAGATAAAGCGGTTTCCCCCTCCCAACATTTTTCAGTTGATGAGATGCTGGAGAAGTGTTATCGTGAGCTATTTGTACTGTACATTATCTTTTTCTCCTGTAACAGGAGCCCATTGTGTCTCATGCACAGCAATGCAATACAAAACCCATGACTAAAGGAGTCTGCATAAAATGTTCCTCCCTTTGCACCAGGTGGATGAGCAGGAAGAGACATGGGAGGGTTGAACCTACGTAGAACATCTCCAGCATTACACACTCCAACTGTTATTTCA
>JAVHNF010048443.1:0-11360 GCA_034783455.1 Micropsitta finschii
CGAAAATTAGCTTGCTTTATAGGCAGAATGCAACTGTTTGGCTGGTCAAATCGGGGAAGAGAATTTTACTGGATTTTATCAGGGATATTGAGCTGCCAGTAGGTTAAAAGCAAGGATAGGGTGCTAGAAACTTCTAAAAATGTTGGTTCCTTTATCCAGTGTAATTTTTGTCATCATTCACATATTTTTTTCTTAAAGCCATCCATGGAATGAATTTGGCCAAGTAATGGGAAACTCCTTACACTTTCCTTAGTATGATTTCCTGGTTACTCAGTAAATCCTCAAAATTAAATTACTCCATGCTAGTATTTAAAAATTTCAACTAAGCTAGTGTTGTATTTTATATCAATATTAAATGTAGAAAATACATGTTTTCTAATGCGTAACTTCTAGTTAGGCACATTTTCTTCCTACTCATAAAATAATCTTCCAGGCAGGCCTTCTCATGCCACAGTAAGGAATTTTGCAGTGCACCACGTTTGTAAAAACCCTTTAGGGACAAAGCATTTGAACAGCAGAATAGCACTAAACGGAAATGATGGTCTTGAGAACAGTCTCCTGAACTAGTGCTGCTCACAAATAACATAGTTCGAGAACAAGAAGCAACTACAGTTTATTGCCAGCCACTCTGAAGAGTGCTAGGTCTGCTTCAAGAAACACCAGTATCTGATGGAAAACTGAGAATGCCAGAAGAAACTGTTCTCTAAGTGCCAGTTCTTCAAACAGTTCAGCTGGGCTCTTCAACAGATTTAATGCTTATTTGGAAGTCAAATACAGAAAGAAAATGTTAATTAACGTTTAGAATTCATTCATAGACCAGCTTTGGATTCTGTGAGTATCCAGTGACACCTCAGTGCATAAGTCAGTGCATACTCAGCACCCAACAGGTGCAACACGACCTGGACAGTAAAAGGGTGGGATACTCACATAAGATGACCAATTCACCTTACCAAGAGGTCTTTTCACACACTGACTCTGCTGGTATAGGTAGATACAAGGTGAAGCTGCATGCAACAACTGACATGAAAGCTCTTTCAGAACTGATACATTTTTGTAGCTTTCTCTCCACCTGCAAGATTCTACAGAGTACTAGATCACAAAATGTTGCTTTGCAACTAAAACACATCTATGGTATTCCTTTTCGAACAATGAAGACAACTGTCAGATTCGCTTAAGGAAACTTTTCACTGCAGTTTTATAATAGAGTGCATGAGCTAACCATGGAATATACCTTTTCTGATCCCATCCATTCCTCTTTCTCTCACATCCTTAATTTCTAGTACATCTTCCTAGGGTTTGCCTAAGTTTATTTCCAAATATGCATTTATTTGTTAATTAAGAAAAAGATTTGTTTTTCTAAGGCTTATCTTCATTGGGTATCACTACATCAAAGAGAACAGCAGGAGGTAAAAATGTCAAGGCAGCTCCATCTCCCACAATCAGTGTCTGAGGATGTATCAGTGAACCTCAGGATGCTGTGACTTATCTGTCAAGCAGGACAAATACCAGCACATGTCTTTTCATTGTGTCTCACCTGAGGTCATGCACATCACCACAGCCTGGTACAACCATATTGGCAAATAATTGTATGAAAAATGGATATTACAACTTTTCCAGAGTAGAACAAGATGAAGAAACAAGAAAACTATGATAAGAATATGCATTATTAAGAAATACAAAGTTGTGAGTTTCAGTGACAGAAAATGGACATCTGATTTCCACCTTCACTAGAACGATATAAAATTCCATATTTCTCCTAATATAGAGAGAATATGGAGACTGCAACCGGGCACTGATTCTTAAATATGGTGTTTTTTCTTTATTTTTCATATGGGTGAAGCTTCTGCTAATTTCTGCTCCTTGTTTAAGGGCTTTTGAACTCAGCTCTGTAGTCTACCGCCAGCTGGAACCTTCTAAAGGAAGGAGGTACCGTACCGGCGATTGTACAAGCAGATGTGCCAACACCTGGCCGGGTCCAGCACCAGTGTGAAACCCGAGCACCTGCACCGGCGGCACCAGGCAAGGAGCCACCACACGCACCGACGGTAAGTCAGTTACACCGCTGCAGGGGAAATACACGCGTGCATGGGAAATAAATGAATACCAAAATCGGGAATAAACGCTTAATGGCTGAGAACAGCCTCACTTGAGTCCGCGGAGAAGCTACGCACTACCCCAAAACACCCGGCCCGAGCTCCGCCCTTGCAGCCCCGGCCTCCGCCGGACTATCGATGACGATAATGATGAAAAACACAACCGCGAGCAGGAAACTTTGACAACGGCCGGTTCCTCGACGGGGACAATCCACCGTCAGCCCGCGCGCACTGGAGTGAACTACCAGATTTAAGTCCCCCGGCTCCACGCCCGCTTCCAGGCCGGTTTCGGGTAACGGAGAAGCGGGGAGAGCCCGCCCCATGGCCGGGGGCCGCGCTGCGCCGGGGCGTGGGCCGAGGGGCGTCCTCCGCGGAAGGCAGGCCTTGGCGCCCCGCACCGAGCGCGGGAAGCGGAGTCGCCTTCTCCCGCCGGCTTCGCTCACCTGTCCAGAGTCTCCGTGCTGGGCTGCCGCGATCCTGCCACTGCCGCCGCGCTCGCCGCCCGCACGGCTCGCCGGTTCACGCCACCGCCCTCCACCGCCGGCCCAGCCGCCGCTGCCGCCCGCTCCATGTTTCCGGCCGCCGGCTGGGCTCGCCGCGCCGGCGGGATGGAGGGCTGCCGCCCCTCCACGTTCCCCGGCCAGCTCCACCGCCCGGGCCGTCCCTGGCGTCTCAGCCCGGCCCGCTCGGGCCCCACCGGCGGCTGAGAGCTGTCACCTGGCGGCTGGGCTTACCCACAGGCCTCCGCGCCGCCGCGAGGGCGGGCAGCGGCCCCGCGCGGTGGGGGAAGGCCGGGCCGGGGCTAAGGGGAGGGTGACGGGGGACCCTCCGGCACTAGCCCGGGCAGGCATGGACCGCGTGCCATGGAAAACTGCCTGTCAGAGGCAAAGGGTTTGAAACTGACATCATGTTTATTGGTGCTCCGCTCACACACGTACACGGCAGACGGATGTTAAACTCTCCCCCTCAACGTTCCAAAGTCGCTTCACAAGTCACACCCGGCTCCAGCGCAGTGCTGCGGTCTCCAGGGACACGGTCACCAAGGGAGAGTACTGGTCCGGTATGAGAGACTTCTTCCTCAAGCATGACAAAATGCTCACTGCGAGGCAACAACTGAACTCAAGACAGCATTAGAAAAATACATCAAAAGGAGGTAGTACAAAATTAGTTCTAAGGGATACCCATAACAGTAATGCTGGGGGAATAAGGCAAAAGCAAATAAAGAAGGCATCCAACACAGAACCTAGTTTGTGTGGTGGGCTTCAGTTATTTATAAAGTTTATCTTCTCAGGTCCATGGAAGTACAAACACAGAGAAGAAAAAAACCAAACCAGCATTCTGGGATGGACATTTCATATGGGACATGAAGCACTCAGAGCTGCTGAATGTTTACATCCATGCTCTTTTACCCCTTCAGGAGAGGCACACAGCACCTCGAACTCCCTCATTCACTGCCCCAGGCTTGCTGTCAGCTGCAGGGGATGGATAGTAAAAAGGGATGGAGGCACCAGGCAACACCCAACATGCACAGTGACAGCCCGGATCATGCACACAAGGGGAAGAAGTGCTTCCTGTTAACATAGATCAGTTTGTATGCTGACATATGCTACAACTTTAACCTAGTGTTTTCCAGAAAGTACTGCATTAAAAACACACCTACATTTGCCTACCATTGCCATGTAAAAAATAGAATTAAAACAAGTATCTTACCTGTTGACTTGGGAAAAAAAAAATAATAAAAAAAATCCAAGCCCACACAGACCTCTTAGAGAGCTTCAAAGACTGAAATTCGACTGAAGCAGTAATATGAATAATGGTACATATGTAATAAGTGCAAAAAGATCCTTTTCATATTAAACTCTCCCAAATGCAGTAGGTTAACATGTAGTGTTTACACAGTAAAACAATTATATTTTCAGAACTTCTCCACACTGCTCAGAGATGTCCCCAATACGTTCAACTCAAATACAGAAACTTCAAATATTCTAATAAAAATAGCTTTTTTTTATAAACCATAAGTAAATAGAATGCAAATATATCAGAGTATGCATAGCTTTCAAAATATATCATGAACAACTGAGTATTCTTCCTCAATTATCTGATGTAATGCATCTCATTTACCTTAACAAGTCAAGATTTTGGGACAACATTGTTATTTTGGAAACACACAGTGAAGAACATTAATGGGAGAATGAAATTTAGAGGACAAAAATAAGTCATAAATCGTGCATATTTAGAACTTGCGTGGTGTATGCTCTGAGCTTCCCTGAAAACAATAGTGCAACTCAGTGTATTTACTGAATTTAATCAAGAGGCGGTATACTTTTATTCTTTTGGAAAAATACCATTCTAAAAATATTCAGATGTCCTCTAAATTTCGACTTACTTATGCAACTAGCTTTAAATTTAGTTTTCATATGAAAAATATTTACACTTTATTAGAAATTCTGAAAGTTTATAAACTATATAATATATAATTACACAGAACTTAATTTATATATAATCCTATTATATCTTGCAGATCAAAACTCACCACATGTACAATAATTTACAATGACAGAAGCCTCAAGCATCAAAGTATCTCCTTTAAAAGAACAATATTAGAGTCCGCTACAAATTGGGAATTGCAGTATTTCCTGGACTGCCTGAATATCATTAAACTTCTGAGAATATGCAAAATATTAATTAAATATCAAGCAGCAAGGTTTGTACTACTTTTGAAACTACTTAAAAAAAAAATACCTGAAAGGAACAAATTAAAGGTTTACAAGAAGCCTCTGAAATGAAGGCTTGAAACTAGAATTTACTGGAAATTTCAATGTATATATGCAACTCTTGTACACTGAAGTCCCTTAAATACTTAATATGTCTGGTGAACAAAAGTTAAACAGTAAGCTATAAATGCACAAGTTTTCAACAGTATTTATAACTGAAAATTTTTGCCTACTTTGGTATAAAAGCTCCTTTAAATAGGCACATTTACTTTTAGAAGACAAACACAAGCATTTATCCTATGGCTATTGCTGGATATTTAAGCAAGGTCTCTGGGGGTCTATTTTTAATGATATAAACCTTCTTTAGAACCATTTTACTCTGTATTAATCCAAAGAACCAAAACTGCCAACAGTGATAATTTAGTGCTGAAGTTATCCAAAACAGAACTTCTCAGAATCCAGTACAACTGTCATTTTAAAATTGATTATTTTTTATAAAAAAATAGGGTTTTTTCTTTTATTTTACTATCTACTGAACTATCTGAACTTCTTCATTAGAAGCATTTCAGTGAAACCCCTTTCATATTTTTATTTCAAAAAAGGAAAAATCTGTAATTCTCAGGTAATCTGAAAATTTCAACACTTCTCTCTGAAATCTTGCAATAGAATTTATTTTTCTCTCATGAACTCCACAAAGGTATTCCTAAAAGGAATACACAATACCTAATTTTACATAATGTGGATATTCCTATTGCCATTAATGGTTTACTCATGATATGCAAGACTGAGCATGAATTTCCTACAGTGTAATAAATTAAAGCACTCTTAATGAAACCAATCAAATTCATTTCAATTGCACTAGACATTCCAAAATAACTCCTGAAGCCCTCCATAACTAGAAGCTGATTAATAAATGTTCCCAGTCCACAGGTTCTGAAAGGCACATAACTGAAGTTGGTTTTGTTTGCTTTGAAGTTGCCCTCAAGTGAAGACAGCCTAAAATATTTTGTGTTAGGAGAGTCTAGCATAAGGCATTAAAATCTTCCTCTTTATGCTATAGATCTACATTAAGCACCGCTTGCTAGGACAGCACAGGAAGAAGCCAGCATTTCCTTCAAAAATGTGTTTGTACTTGGGACACCATTTGTGAGGGAGATGACGATGAGGCTGATGAATTGGATATCTTGGAATTATTTGTGATCTGTAGTTCTTCAAGTCTCCTTATATAATCATCACGTAAAGCAAGAAGCTCCATGTATCGCTGCTCCATTGGATTTGGCTGCTATAAAGAAATCTATATTAGTCTTGTCGCTTCAGTCCCACTACTTCTACGCAGTTAGGCTGCTGTAGTATTTCTGCTTTCCTGGCATTACTCTGTATTTGTAGTTTCTAACATATGTAACAAGTTGTAGCTAAACAGAAATGTTTATATCTATAATGCAAGAGCCCTCTGCCTTTCACTTGCTCTCATCAAAAGAAAATCTTTACACAAAACAGTTCTTCCCACCTCAATAAAACCAGCCAGCACTTCCTGGAGCATATGGATTTTATCTTCTTAATATCTAATACTGTGAGGAAGATAAGTGTGACTATCTTGTCAGAAGTTTTGCTCTTCTTGACTTATTAGAAGTAGACATCAAATGTCTCACCATCTTCCTTAAAAATAGTGTTAAACAGACTATTTTAGCTGCACTAATCGGATTAAGACAGAATCCATGTCTTCAGATTAAACTTCCCTTACTGATGAAATTTCCTGTAGTTTTTAATAGCAAATTTGCAACTTTGTGTAAATAAACAAGTGAAATAAACACAAAAAATTAATAATGAATTCCGTAAGCAAGCTTGAATGTGTTCAAAATCAACTGCCCCAGCTTTCAAGGAGATTGCTCACTTGAAAGAGCATCTTAACTGCTTCCTTTTTCAGATAGAGTAATGAAACAAACGGAAAATGCAGAGAGCTGAAAATTCTCCTCAGCTGTATATACCTGTTAAAAAGTTGCCGCTGTTTCACAATTAACTCCCTGTAATTAAAAGCTACTAGCAGCACAGTTCCAGAAGCAAATGTAAATGCCTCACCAATTCAAGACAGGCTGAAGCAATGCTCTGAAGCACACCACTCACTATGCACCCCTGACAGAGATGGCAACTGTCAAAGTTGGATCAATGACTGAATGTAGTTACTAAGATGATTAGAGATGTAGGGTTAATGATGTGGCTAGTGGCAGATCAGACCCTTCATCAGGCTTAAGTCTGAGTCTGATGCAGAACATGCTTCTAAGTAATGGCACTAAGAAAGGTCATTAAAAGTCCTGATTCAGGCCACATGTGTGCTACTCACTTGCTTAAGTCAAGATGAAGCATAAATTTCATGTGCAGAAAAAAAATAATAAAAAATTGCATTTTGTATATAAAAGTGATGAAAATGTGGGACCAGTAGTAGTAACATAGAAGATTATCCCACGGGTTTGCATTTCTAATAAATTCCTGCCAAAAAATCTTTCCTGAATTATGGCAATGTGCATTTTTAACTAGATTTACAGCTAATCTGCTTGCCCTATAATCCTTCACTTTCTAAAATATATCTTTGGGTTTGCCTTTTTGCAAAATGCCCTCATCTTTCACAGCAAGCAACAAAAGCCTTAAAACTAAAACTTTAAAGCTGGCAACATACTTGTAAGAAAACATGGCAAATTGTCTGCCTTTCTTGCAGCCTCCTGTTGTAAATAATGCAGGAGATCAGCTGCAGAAGAGGAAGTGCACTGCTTGTAAACTCCTGATTCATTCCAGGGGCTGCACTGTGAAGACTGCTTCTGTCAAAGAAATTGCTCCTCTATTTTCTCCTACTCAAAACTCCACAACTTGTTAAGAAAGACAAATAAATCTCTATACACTATGTGCCACATTGCTGAAATTTCTAGCAAGCTTGTTACAAACATTGAGTATCCATATATTAAATATTAAAAGCACAGAACTGAACTATGTGTAATTTGATAAAAGCTTTCCTGGGCTCCTGATCTGATCCACTTGTATAATTTTCAATAACAGCTTTCATCCAACTGTTACACAGTGTAAACAATGTTGGGTCATTAAAGTTACATAAAAATATCCTGCCATAAGCCATCAATACAGAAAACAGAAAGGACAGAACTGGTCATCTTAGTTTGTAGAATACTTCATAGGCTCTCTGAGAAAAAAGGAGAAAGATTTAAGCAAATTCGACTACATGTATTTGTGATGCTAATGGTCAACTGTTCAGGGATCAGTAAGCCCCATTTCTAACGGTTGCCATTCACCCTTTAGTATCCACCAAATGCCCTTAAATTATGCTTCCCAAGCCCAGTCCCCAACACAAGGGCTCAGAAGGAGCTTGAGAATGACTTGTGAAATAATAATTTTCACCTTTTTCTCCACCTTTAAAAATATAATAATAAAAACCTGAGCAGATTACAGGACTGTTCTACAAGTCAGTTATGACACAAAATCCTATTTCCAAAGTCTAAAAATATTTTGTACATTGTAGAGAATTTACTTACTTGTTGCCGAATTCTTGGGTTCCACCTGATGTAGTAATTGACCCAGAGCTCTAAGTGACGCATACTGGCTACCGGATAGAGCGCTCGATTTAGCTCTTTAGTATAGAAAGGATTGGTGTACTTAGATTTTTCACTGTTTATCAAAGACCATAATGACAAGGTTTTCTCAGCCACCTTCTAAAATGAAATAAGAACAGTAAATATTTACACAAAATCCATCACAGAAGCCACAGTTACATTCCAAAATCAATACACTTGGATTTATTTAGAAGCATAAGTCACTGTAAGTTACTATACTAATAAGTTACTGTATTAGAAACATTCCAAGCCCAGTGCCTGAGAAGTCTTTTCATAACCATATAGTATTTAAGTTACCAAACCCAAAGAATTTACCATGTAACTATTCTATAATAAGAAAGGCAGCTCAAAACCACTGTCGTACAAGGAATACAACCAAATACAACACAATCAAAACTGACTGTGTTCATCTAGAGTCAAGACAACAGCACAACATACACAAGCATATGCTTCTAACTAACATGCCTTTTTAGATAGAGAAAGACTAACCTCTTTTTCTCTAGAAGACTCGCTGTTATACAAGAAAGTACCAAACCGGCAGCTGTACAAGTGATCCAGGATTGTAATCAAGAATTGCTCATTGAATTCAAAGGCTGTAGGAAACTAAAACCAGAAAAAGACAAATTTGTTCTTTACATTGTAAAAAGCAGGAAGGACTGCACATGCCTTGGTTAAGAGCCTAAAAGTGGCATTTAGAAGCCTGAACACATCTACAAATACTTTTAGGGCAGTATTTTCACATGCTTTATAGCAGAGTAAGTGTACAGATGACATGAGGTGTTCAACTTTCTCAAACTAGTCAATGAAAAGAACTCTTCTCAAAATGTTCTAACTGCCTTTAATTTCTAAGAAGAATAAAATAGAGAATGGTTACAGTTGCATCTTTACTATCACAAAAGAATAAGATGTGCATAGTGCACCAATCAGGAAAATAAAGACTATTTCTAATTCTTGATCTAAACAGACTAAATTTGCTGTTTTGTTTCATTACTTAGTGAAAATGCAATGTTTAAATCACAGCACTCAACAGCTCCCAAGCTTTAATAAAAGCACATTTGTTCTTGTGTTCCAAGGGACAGCTTTACAAAAATGGTGAAGTGAAACACAGACTCTATTGAGATAGCTGGATGCAATTCTGGTAAAAGCGTTTTGCTGGGTCACATCTCTCTTTGTGTTTCTGAGAAGCCCAGACCCAAGACACAGCAGCCTTCCATGCATAGCCAATGCTGGATTATGCAACAAAACTACAGCTTGTACACCACTTTTGGAAATCCGTTAGAGAGACAGCATGGTTTAAAAGTAAAACCACACTTTTTGGCTACAGCATCAGAGCAGAGGGGTATGCTGTCCTCTGCAAATACTTTTGTATTTGCAAACAAAAATGCTAGGTTTTTAACTCAGTAATCTCTTAACAATGTTACCTTCTGAAGAAGAACACACACCTGTTTAGACACCTGCCACACACAGTCAATGAACTGGAGAAAGATAGGCGATCTGTCTGCATCCGCATGATTTTTGTCACCGTGGCCTATTCTCTGAAATGAAGCAATATAGCCTCCTGTTAATCAAAACAGTCTATTTTATAGCCAACAGACATTGTTTCATATTTTGCAGTAGAATATTAATGCTTCCATAATAGAGCAACTTGTTCTTATGATTTCAAAATTAGTCACAACACCGAGAAGAGATTCAGATATTCAGAAATACTTCAGAGATCAGAAATTCAGAGATTCAGAAATACCGCAAAGCTGTTCCACAGGTGGCCTGAGAAATATTCCAAAGGAACAACTGGTTCCATTATAAAAACCTTCTAGTTACTGGACAAGCAGAACTGTTAAAGCATCCATTACTTTGCAAGTAAAAAAGAAAAGTTTGTTTCAAACTATATTTATGTAGTAAGTTTGTCAAAATCCAAGTTATATACTTTGTCTCCTTTTGTAATTTAAGTCACCAGAGAACCTAGATCAAACTATCCACAGATTCTTCTCTTCCCCTACCTCACAACCTAAAGATTCACTCTGAGATAGAACATGAAAGAGCTCAGAGTTAACATTAATGGTCTTGACAAAGAAATAACGCAACATTTTCAAAGCTTGGGTGAGCCACGTATTGTGAGGAGTCCAAAGTAACAAAGGAATTCTCCCTACAGACAAAAAGTAGGTTTGTTGAAAGTGTCTTTTTCACATTTGATAGCTGAGAACAGGTAAGAGATTCAGGGAAGAGATTCTGTTAGCTCTATAATCCTGCTTGAATGTACTTACCTGGAGAAGACGAAAGATGATCATTATGTTGAACTAAGATACTGTCTATCTCCCTGCAAGATAGCAAGCTTAATGTCTTAAGGATGTGACAAATCATAAAACCAGTATGCTACTCTGTCCAAGGACTTGCAAGATAGTTTAGAATAACAGAACTGAACGGCAGGAAATAGAGGGAGATGAGGGATTGATAACAGCTGAACTCAGTCAGCAATAGCAGATGACTAGAAAAAGTACCATAGGGAAAACAAATAAATTGGCCTCCCTTCTCTCCAGTTTTCCTGGTTTAAAAATCTGTGGTATCTGTTAACAGAGCCATACATGTGTTCAGTAAGGACTGAAAGTCCCTCCCACTTCCACTACAGTTAGCAGTTTTAGGATGTCTGAGTATTCTTCAGCTATAATCATGTTTGTCTCATATTTCTTATACTAGAATGCATTATAAGAATGACTTTCCACATAGCAAGCAATTCTATTATCTGGATAATGCATCAAGTTCACTATGCATAGAAAAGTTGGGTTAGGGAATTCCTTTTCAACAAGGAAACTTATTGTGCACTTCATTAGATAGAAATTATAGAGAAGAACTATTAAGTAATCTACTATTTAGTTATTTGTTATGTTCATGAAAACATGAACCTTGCTCTAACTTAGACAATATAAGAAACACCTACTCTTTTTCAA
>JAVHNF010048450.1:2646-17039 GCA_034783455.1 Micropsitta finschii
AAACAATTTTTGGGCAGCTTTCACCGACTGCATTAAAACCCCCATCACAACCCAGTGATTTGACCTGATTATTTTGACTGAAATTTAGACTTGAAATATATTGTCTTTTAACCATGGAACCCACTGTAACTTGTGCTACGCTCCAAGATACAAAATGCTTAATAAAGTGATGCATGTGAAATGGGAATGTCAGCAGACAACTGGAACAGAAGGAATTGGGTACAGTATTATTTTAGTCCAGCTAGACTGCCTTACATGCTTGAACTTGTTCTCAGACAGTTTCTGTAGCTTAATCCCCCTTTACTTTAATGCATACAATTATAGATTGGTGACATAGTTTATACTGAGGAATTAGCAGTTGCAGAATCTCGAGTCCTGGCAGCTCTTGGTTACTTTCCATGGGAAGAACTGTTGCCTGTGTTCGATGGCAGCAAGCAGAGAGCATCTCCTGCTGTGACATTCTCAACATATTTCACCCCACATTTAAAGCTCCTGACCACCTGCTTGAGGAGGGTTCAGCTGCTGGGGATGGCTGCGTGAACTTGTGCTTATGGCAGTGTCCTATTGATTCTGTGGGACCGCTTGCTGTTGTTTGGCCAAGTGTAGGCACAGTGATAACAGTCAACTGCCAGGGTGTGTGTCTGCATGTGAAGAAAAGCCTGCTCAAGGAAAGTTATTTCCTTTGGTGGTTTTGGGGTGTGCTGAAAATGGTGTCTCTCTTCTGTGGCCTCTCCATTTCTTTGCTTGTGCAGCCCTTGCAGAGAACACAGTATTGCTTCTGGTCACAGCAGGTTTCTGTTGTCTTCCTGGAACATCCCACTTGTGTTTGGAACTGGCTGTTTTCAGCTAAAACAATGAAATGTTTTTCTGTGGCTTCATGTGAGAAAATACATAAGCTTTGAATTAGCCAGCTTTCCCCCCAACCTTTAACTGTGTAAATTTAGCTTAAAGCTTTAAACTTCCCTTAGTGATCCTTTTGGATCACCTAACATCATCCAAGGTAGTTTCCTATCCTCATGGTTTAGCATAAGAGAGGTCAAGAATGAAGATAACTGATACTTACATTTTGCGTTGTAAAATGATGTCTGTTGAAAGCTGTTCACTGATTAAAATTCTCATCCTTCAAAACATCTTCAGACTTTCCACTTAATTGCCATGTGTCACCTCTAGTGAAAAATGTTTGAATTGAAAACTCCAGGTAAAAGTGCTTCCCTGTGGTGTAACCGACTACATCTCTTCCACCTCTTTCAGCTTTCTCTGAGCCTTTGAAGGAGGTGTCTCCTGTTTCAGGAGCAGCAGGGTAGCGGGTTGAGAGGTCCCAGCCCATAGTGTTGTCAATGCAGTTCCCTAATAGCTGAGATGAATAAAATCCAAATTGGATACTAGAGACTAAGAGGCAAAAAGAGTGGATTTAGGATTGTCTCATTTGGATGTTCTCCATGTGTGTTTCTAGTCTCTTCCACCTTTATCATGTAGAGATATTCCATTATTTGGGAGTGAGAAATTATCCATCTGCTGCACTATTTCTTTTGTACATTTCTGTCTGGTTTTAACAATAGACACCTTATGAGTATTACCGTGGTTACATACTGCATTTGGAGAACAAGAGAAAGGTTTGTAAAGGTTGAGAATTCAGTTACGGGAAGAGTACATGGTGTTCTACCAAACGTATTATGTTCTTGAGATTTGATTGTACTTTTCTATTGCTGCTCAGGCTTTGCATTGCATTTTTACAGGAGGCTTAACACCTGAGGTGCTTTTCTCAGGTAAAATATTGCACCACATGTGAGTGCTAAGGACATACATTGCAGCTGGGGCCCTGCCTGGCTTTTCCCCTGCCTCCACCGAGAGAGAGAAGTGTAACTTGGCATTCACATCTTTACAGTTGCTCTGCACAGCAAAGTGACTGACTCCATTTGTCAAACTGCTTTCTACTTGACCTAATAAATGTCCTTTACTTACCGTCTGTATGTGATCTAAGGGCTACATCCTGTGTGAAACTCTAAATCAAACACTAACTCAGTATTGTACTGATGAGTCCAGCCTTTGATTTTTCTGCCAGGTCAGGACAGTGTTAGCTGGTGATAGGTGCTGTAGGAATGGGCAGGAGTTAGTAAGGGCAAAATCTGCATGCTTAACCTGTGATGTGATTGGAATTTTGACTCACAAAAATCTTTGTCTCTTTCATCAAAGAATGTGACAGTAAATGAAAACTCACAGATTCCTATAGCTTAGTTCAAATTTTCTGGTTGAAGTTGTTGCTTTCTACTGTATACGTTATTTTGGAGTGGAATTCTTTTGTGTCATCACATACATTGGACAACCTGCATATCATAAGCGGGTTTTGTTTTCTCTTGAGCTGCTGAATTGAAAACAAGCCCCAAATACTGTTCCTTGTGTAAGGAGCACTAGAAGGGTGGTGGAGCAGCCTGTGGGGAGGCTACAGCCCCACCAGCTCCCTTTCCCTCTACCTATATTGAGAGTATCAGTTTGGCAGTACTCTGATGTCCCTTGTCTCGTATGTATGCATTGCTTTCCTTCCAAGATGTTGAACTTCTATATGTTGAAAGAGTCACGTGTTTTATTGGTAACAGAAGGATTAGGGATTGTGCATCTGCCTTGCTTCGCATCAGGCCGAGGTGAGTAAGTCTCAGTGCTTCGGTTCCTTCTAAAAAGGAATCTGATTCCATGAATAAAAAAATATTTCCAATTACCTGTATATTGCTTTTTGTTTGCGCAACAGTTGGGTTGTATAAAGAGGCTCTGGTTTGTCAACTGATTTGGAAGAGTTTCTTATATATTTTAATACTTCGTGGTGACCCAGTTAATCCCGAGTCGTTACTATCTAAATATATTGGTTTAACATAAGAAAAGGCTGCCTGGAAGAAACCTGGGAAGGGAAAGAATGGCTCTTTGCAAACGCTTAAGAGTTGTTAAGGGATGTCTCCAGAGCTATTAGCAGAGAAGGTTTTAACTTCACTGTTTTGAATTTAGCTCCTGAGGCTTGAAACAAAGCAGCAGGTAGAAGGAATTGATCTGAAAAGGAACTGAAAGAGAACGTTTTCTCTAGCTTTGGGATAGTCTTGTTGAAAAAGCACTCGACACGGATGCATCGTGGGATGCCCTTTGGAGAGCGAGGAGTGGTATACCCGCAGTTAGACTAGATCTGGTTGATAAAATGGAGCTATAACCTTTATTTGCTGCCTTCTCCCCTCTTTCTCTTTCCAGAATCTTGCTCTTGGGACTGGAATTGAGCACTGTGTTGGTTTTGAGTAGGCTCAGTGACTTCTGATTGCAGGCATTTCTCAGGAGTTTGAGCTTAAATCCTGTCAGACCTGCTCTGTCAGTATGGCAGAGCTGCAGAGTGCCGCAGTCCAGGACTGCTCTGAAAGTAGAAAAATGGCTTAATTTAGGAAAGGTAAGGAGGGCTGACACCTGAAGGGCTGTGTTAGCAGGAGATGTACGGCCATCCCTGTAATTAGGAGAGATCAGTCATGTAAATTACACTGGCTGGATTTGGTGTGCTCATTCTGAGTTTCAAAGTTGCTTGGTTTACAATAATAATTTATTTCATGTGGCACAGAGCAGAAGGGTAGTGTGGTGCAAGTCAGACCGAGGAGGAGTAAAAGAAAGTGGGCATGGGTGTGTAAACAGAAGCCTTTAGATGATAATCCCCTCCTCTCAGAGATCTAGCACTTTGTTCCTGTCCCTGCACTATCTGCAGTTGGTGCTATGCAATTACAGCTGGGGCACCAGGGTAAAGGCCTAAGAAATAAATTATTAAAAAGAGAGACAAATTTCAGGGTACTGAGTTTGACCTTGAAGCATCTCTATGATGAATGCTTGCATTTGCTTGTAAACTCTTCTAATGTGGTGCCTTTAGCAGGAAGGCAGTGGCAGGGGGTACTACTTACCTGCAAATAAACAGGTTGCAAATAGTTTGCCTCTGCAAATGGCACTCATTTTCCCCAAGCAAAGTACGATCAAGCTGATACTTGGGGAGGTTGGGATAAGGGGAGGGGTGGGAGCACTGTCTCTTGCAAAGAGTGGAAACAAAGCTCGCAGTGATCTGTTGCTGGCTTTGCTAATTGTGGCAGCGTGGTGCCATACAGCCTCTCAGTGGCTGTCTCTTAGGGTTGGCTGTGTCAAAGAACATGAACTTAAGTCATATTTGCTTTGTCATCCTGACTTTGGCTCTTGCTGCAATTTCTCTTTAGTATCTGGAAGCTTCTTTTTAATTCTCTAGTGGGAAGGCCAAGATACATCTGAGCATAAAAAAGGCTCTCCCCAAAGAAAACCCACCGCATGTTGATCCAAAGTGGTGGGGACAGGAAGGTGGGCTTGCGAATATCTGATCACAAAAGGGTAGCAAATCTGGTTTTCAGCATGTGTTCCTCTTTAGTTAGTTTTTAACTAGATGCTGCAGAGGACTAGAGCTGTTTCCCAATGGCGAAGCAAGCAATGAAATATGACACAGGGAGGGGAAGAGGGTTGGCACGGGGCCTGTGTGCACAAATAGCCCACTACCTTTTGAAGTGTATTTGCAGCCAAGCAAACAGTGCAGGCTGCCTTACAAAGACTTACAGTAGAAATCTTCCCCTTGGAACCTTCATTTTTTTCCCCTCTCATGTCAATGAAATGTCATTATTACTGATTCCAGAATCATAGCTCACAAGATGTTGCGGTATGTCTGAAAATACCTTTATGTAGTAGTAGATTAGGAAGAGAAAGAGCTGTATTGCTGTCTTTGGTAGCTCTTGGAATGCCTTTTGCCTTGTCTTGCTGTAATAGAGGATGACACCCCAGTGAAACCTAAACTCTAGATCATAGTGTTTGCTGGTTGAGCGAACAGGAGTCTTTTGGCACAGCCCTGTTGGGAGTTACGTAAATCTTGTGCAGTGTATAAGCAACAGGCAGTTGGTGACATAAAACTGAGCATTTGTCTCTATTTACTCGCTAATGTGACATGCACCCTTCCTGCAGCATTTGCCCGATCTGGCTGTATTAAATATAGCCCTGACGCTCCTAAGTAGCAAAATGGCTCAAGCTGAATAATGGTTTCTGGTCTGAAATTCATTGTTCTAAACATAGAAATCTTACATGGTGGCTCTTTTGTCTCCCCTTCATATCAAAGTCTGTTCTGTGGTGATGGTGAAAGGTTTCAGTGTAAGGCTTAGTTTGCTGAATTTGCCAATCAGTTGCTGTGGCCACATTGTGCAGGATATTCCTCCAGTGTCTCCTAATGCTTTGGCTGGGCCTGGGAGACTTTAGCAAGATGTCAGGAACTCCTGTGGTTAATACAGCATCATTATCTTGTGTCACTCTGATGGATCACCTGACTGGTACGTGTGTTGTTTAGGTTCTCTCCCACATGCCTTTATGGCAGAACTGCTTAATTGGGCTATTGCCCTCTTTGCCCCAAGCTCCAGTACTATTAGCTACTACACTATCTGTCCCCTGTGACAAGGGAGCAGTGGTACGTCACCCATGCAGTTCTGATTTTATTCCCCTTCCTCACTGAACACTGTAGAGATTGAACAGGAGGCAGTTTCTTTGCTCACTGTTTTGAGTCTCTTTCCAGCTGGCAAGCACTCCGAAAAGCCCTTTGTTTGCTCTTTCTCAGGGTCACACTGCAAATGTTTCTCTTGCTTTCACCTTGGCTTTCTGGCTTTGATTTATACACGTGACACCCTGCCACACAATGCAAACCCTCAATATAGCACTGTACCTATCTAGTGCAGCTTCTGACTAATCTTCTGCATGGTTTGGATTAGGTGGCAGTTCCCAGTTCTTGAAAGTTTGGGATTTTGGGTCTTTTTTTATCCTGCTCAAAAAAGCAACACAGATTTTGGTAATCACGAATAAAAAGCAGTCTCTCTGTCCATTGCATTTGGTGATATTTTACTCATCTCCATTCTTACAGCACTCAGTCACAACGTGTAAATGAGGACCACAGCCTCACAGACATAATACCTTAATAGTATATCGTGGAATGGCAG
The DNA here is from genome assembly GCA_034783455.1 of Micropsitta finschii. Lineage (NCBI taxonomy): Eukaryota > Metazoa > Chordata > Aves > Psittaciformes > Psittacidae > Micropsitta > Micropsitta finschii. Next base: position 8,646 of record JAVHNF010048450.1, read on the forward strand.
CTAAGACTCATGAATCTTCTTCCTGTTGGACTATTCCTCTTCTCAAATGAATGATCACATGAGTGTCCTTAATATATCACAGACTTCCACTGTCATTTGTCTTTGTTAAGTAAGAACTTGTGACTCAGAGGGTTTATAAGTTCCTTTCAGATGTGACTGTGCAGAGCTGAGCAGGCACCTTAATGATTAACAAATAGTCTTGGAGTACTTGTGGCTCATACATGAGAGTATGTTTCAGAAGCAGCAAGGCTTGAGTTATTACCCATAGCTACTGATGCCCTTTGGCCATGAGAGGTATCATAAAAGCATTCTTTGTGTTTTGCTCATCTTGTGCCCCTTTTGGGCTTTTTGTGCTAAAATAAATTGGAGAAATTCAGTCCTTTTGAAATTAGCACAGGAAACAAGGCTGATAGAAAGAAACCACCCTGTTGTTTATGTGCTGCTGCCGAGCACTTTCCTTGGTGTCTCTTGAACTTGTCGGCAAATTTCATAAAGAGCTAATGGGATAGAGGTTTCCAGTGTTGGTAAGTTCCAGAATTTCCAGTGCACATAAGAAGCAGATTAGAAAAGTGGTCTAAAATAGTGTCCCTTCAAATAAAATGCTGTATTTTGAGCTCTCTTATCTGTGAGAATTCCTGTGTGATAGATAGAAAAGCTTTAAAAAGCCATGACCAGCAGAGCTAATACAGATTGGATAATATTTTTACTTAGGATGACATACCTAAACCTGTTGAGACAACCTGACCCTCTTGTATTTCAGGTTGTAATCTGATTTTTTGCTTTCTAGGAATCTACAAGCCGCCATTGGAGCCTACTATGATTTTGAGAGTCCAAATGTCAATGTACCCTCCATGTCCTTTGTTGAAGATGTAACCATAGGTGAAGGAGAGTCCATCCCTCCTGATACCCAGTTTACGAAAACATGGAGGATACAAAACACAGGTAAGGCTTTTAGATTGTAGCAAAACCTATGTAGTATGTGATAGGTTGGCAGAACTAATGGAAGAGATGCTGGCTTAAGGCAGGAGGTTCATGTGCACTTAACTTGGAGCCACCCTGTCACAGGAGAAGGTAGCTGCCAACCTGTGTGCTGTCCCTTCCTACACTGGCACTACCGTTCTGTGGCGAGATGTGCAGCTCAGTTCATCAGTCTTGTTCCTCAGGCCACCATGCAGAAACTCTGTGAACTTCTAGATAAAAACAAATGGAAGTGCAAGTCATTGGGTGGGCCCCCCACACCCTTTTTGGCCTCCCACGCGTATTCAGCCTCTACTTTGTAATTGGCCTCTCACCCACTTTCAGCCATTTCTCTGACATCTCTGTCATTGGGTTGTTCTGCTTTCTATTAGCACTGTGTTCTCTGTGGAGGCAGTGATGCAATGATCTACCTCTGAGAAGATGGAGTGACACAAGGGTCATGTGGCAGATACCCTTTCCTTTTGAAATCTTTCTGGGCAGCATTGCTTGTCCATGCTCTGAGAGACCACAGTCCAGCCTGAAATAATGCAAATGGTGACTGTGACCCAGGAAGTGGGATGAGGCAAAATACATTCTCAATCCTTGATCTGTTGGGATGTGGTCAGAGAGAAAGATGGGATACATGGATGTAAAGCGGAATAGCTTGTCCTCAAGTGTTGCAATGACAGGATGTTGCTTGGATGTTTAAGCTGTGTGTCTGAAATTAATTGACGTGCTTGCACTTTTGTGAAAAACAATGATAGCGCAACAAGGGATAATATCATGAATCATCATGAGTAAAGTTCAGCTGTGTTAGTATTTCTGCTTGTTAATAACTGCAGTATTCAAGTGCTGTACGAATTTGTGCTGAATATCAACAGGGACTGAAACCATACTAAAAATCTAGAAGTGTTTCATCAAGAAGCAAGAGGTGAGAAGAGGGCCCATGTGTGTTTAAGAACACTAAGTTATAGAGACTGTATTCTAGAGAAAGGGTTTAATGATTTTGGTTGACTTTTTCTGCCTCCATTTGTTTGACATGGAACAATGGGAAGGTGACACATGTAGCTCGCTTAACTCCAGTGATGTTAAGAAAATGCCAGTCAATTTCTCACAGCTGTCTCAAATACAAATGTCATAAGTTAGACAGATCTTGTTTCTCCTCTCAGTGTCTTCATTAGCGTGTGTTATGACTACAACCATACCTTGCTTCTTTCAGACTCCTTCCTCTCTTTTTCTTCTGATGTACTCTTTACTGCATGCAAATTCAGCCTCAATTTAACATCCTAGCTCAGGCAATGTTTCATTGTTCCTGGATTGACCTGCTGAAATCCATGGGCCTTCTAAAAGGAGGAAAGGGAGTTAATCTTGACATAAGAGTTCCTGGCAGGGACAGCATTTGTTTTGGCTTCTGTGTGTGTTAAAGCCTGACTTCTTAAAATGTACATCTTACATCCGTACTCTTAACGGTGGTGCTGGAGGCCAGATCTTGTTAAAACCATGCTGTTGAGGTATGTTTTAGTTAAATGCAACTTCACAAACTCTGTTATGAATGCAGTTTAAGGTGAACTGTAGCATTTTAAAACCATTTTTTGATTTAATTAAGATATAGTATCAAAGAGCTGTAGTGTTTCCAGATGATATCTGCTTGTTAGGTAGATAACTGAAGCAAAGCCAAGGTTTTTAACAGCTCTGCAGGAACCCTTGATTAAATGACTTCAGTTTTAGAACACAAAATACCTGAGGCATGTGTCACCGAAGCATTTGGTGCATGATGAGTATGACAAGCAGAGCAGTGAGAGATTGTCAGTTTTAGGTGTGCAAGCAGTAAGCTAGATTCAGTCAGGTTTTCAGATGTGTTACTAAAAACCAGTACCCTGCTCCAATACCTTTCAGGATGGTGCTTGGCTTGTCTGCCAAAGGACTGGTTTGTATAGTGGAACCATTGCTGAAAAAGCAGCAGGATTTAACAGACTTACTTCCTCTTCTCGCTCTACTCCCAGCAGCTGCTGGCTCTGCAGGACATCTACTACAATTTATCATCTCCTGAGAGATGAGTGTACTGCAATAGAATGACATAATCATAATTCCATTTTATGGGGCTTATCAGTTGAAGTGTTCTAGGCACCTTGCAAGCCTAAAGCCATTAAACCTGATAAAAATCACATAAATTATTCAAACTAAGCCGTGTTGCTGGGCTGCCAGCCTTTCCAGATGAGACTTCATACTCCTGCACACCGTAGTCTGGGGTCAGCTCGTCACTCACCTTCTCTTTTCACAGAGCTCCTTATCTCAGTGCTGTTTTCCAACTGTAGTGATATACCCCCTGCTCTTGATACCCTACTGTACTTGTTCTCATCACTTTCCAGCTAGATTGTGAATTGCACAAATAAGGACTTGACCAGAAAACCAGTCCCCACCATGTCTTTGCTGAAGTATCCACAGGGATTAAATTAGCAGGCAAGCTGTTGCAAAGGATGCTCTTTGAGGTAGCATAAGGTCAGATCAGCATCCACCATTCTCATCTCAAATGAGACAGAGTGGTTCAGAGCTCCCTGGTGGTTCAGGCTTTGCTTAGCTGTCTCCATTGACCTCAACCGAGCAGAAGGTATTCTCCAAGTCATTGCCTTCGTTATGTCATTATGGAGAAGCAGCATAAGAAAATTGTGCTAAACTGATTTTTCAGGAATCTCATAAGCACTTTTCTTTTTGTCTGCCCCAGTACTTGTTGTGTTTGGTGGAGATTGCTGTGCTTGTGTGTGTGGAATTGCTTCCTGTACCTCTGCACATTGCCAGGTCACATTGTCAGTCCCGCTGTCTGCAGTCCAAACATTCATCTCCACAAAGAAATCACATGTTCACAGTCCTTTCCACCTTTGCACAAGGCTGGGAGAAGGGTTGTTGCAAGAAAGGAAATAAAGCCATTTAGAGAATATTACTAGTTCTTTAATTATAGTTCAAACTGTTGGCTCCTCCTGAGGCTGCGAATGGGCTTAGAAAAGAATTAATCCCTGAAAGAATGTTTCCAGCACTTTGTATGAATAACATCTACGTTGATGTCTGTCGGGAGCTACATGTAGGGAGGCAGAAAGAAGTGGGGGAAGCCCACCTTTGTCTCTGGCATTGATACAACACACATACATGTTGGTTATGTTGATTTTCTTGCAACTGTTACACTAGGACTTTGGGAATTATTCTGTGTAAATACGATATAGAGCTTATTCAAATAGAACTCTAAATTGTCCTGCTGCTCTCTAAGTGGACCAGTGAAGCCTTGTCTGATAACTGTATTCTTTGGTACCCATTGCTGGTGATGTGTGTCTTAGTACTCCTTTGACTGTTCACCAGTTGCATAACTGTTGGAATAAGCATGTTTCATCCAGTCTGTAACAGACATAAAGCGTTTCCGGGTGCCCTGTCAGTAATTCTTTCTTCTGTTTAATCCCAGGGACAGAGGCATGGCCCCCAGGGGTTTGCCTGAAGTATGTTGGGGGAGACCAGTTTGGCCACGTGAACATGGTGATGGTCAGGTCCCTGGAGCCCCAGGAGATTGCAGACGTCAGTGTACAGATGTGCAGCCCCAGCACAGCAGGAATGTATCAGGGACAGTGGCGGATGTGCACTGCCACAGGACTCTATTACGGAGGTGAGTGTTCCCTTTTGCAGCTCTCCTTTGTGACATTCCCACCGCAGATAACGTGGACACTCCTGGCCCCTTGCAGGCACTCTCCTGATAACCAAATGGTGAAAGCAGAGGTCTGCCAGCTCTGAGGCTAAATATAGTAAAGAGAATAGAGGAAACATCCAGAGAGTTGCTTTGTTGTCTGGGTCAGCACAAGACTGTTTTCTAACCACTGGAACAAATTGCAGATTACACCAAGCTCTGAAAACCAGAAGAGACTTCTTCACACAGTTCTCCTGGAGACTCTTTCCCAGTCAGTCCTTGCTGGGATTCTTTCCCAGTTTCCCAGCACTGAGGACTGGGCTACATACAGGCATAAAGTGGAGAAAGCCTCATTTGAGAAGTCGGGATCCAGGTTTCAATACAGGAATTTGGTGCATCTATTGTGACCCATTTTTCTGTATTTAAAACTACTTTCTGGTATTTTTCCTGGTTTCTTAGCCCAGGCCACCATCATCCTCATTCATGTGGAGTCGTTCAGTCTCTTTGAGCCAGCTCTAGTTTAAACTGAGAACTTTTTTATATCTGTTTTGGCAGTTGGGAGTATCCCAAATTACACAGGTTTGAGTGAGAGATGTTGGCACTTGGAGTCAAAAATAACTCTGTGCTCAGGGTTTTGGCAGAATTGTCAGTAAATGTATGACTCTGGTGTCAAAAGTGGATGGAACTTGTCCCTGAAGAGCGAGCCTGAATTCACCATGCAGCTTGTTCAGCTGGTGTGTTATTAAATTAAAGCTGAGGTTTTCCCAGCTCCTGACAGTTTGAGATCTTCCTAAACCTCCTCAAGTTGCACATTTTAAAAGACAGTGACCTACAAATGCAAATCCCTCTGACTGCTGAGCATAGTCACAGCTGCCCTTCTCTGCGCTATGATTATAGAACCATAGAATAGTTGGGGTTGGAAATGACCTTAAGATCATGCAGTTCCAACCCCCCTGCCACTGGCACTAAACCGTGCCACCCAAGACTCCATCCAACCTGGCCTTGAACACTGCCAGGGATGGAGCATTCACAACTTCCTTAGGCAACCCATTGCAGTGCCTCACCACCTCACCACCCTAACAGTAAAGAACTTCCTCCTTATAGCCAATCTAAACTTCCCCTGTTTAAGTTTTAACCCCTTACCCTTTGTCCTGCCACTACAGTCCGTAATGAAGAGTCCCTCCCCAGCATCCTTACAGTGATTTAATTTACTTTTCGACAAAAGTAATAATTTCACTTTTAACTGGTTACATTCCAAGGTATCACACGTATTGCATGAAACTGTAGAAATAAGGTCCTGTAGTAGTTAGGGTATGCTATGAAGTTTTTTTCAGGCAGCAATACATATCACCAAAAGGCAGGCTATTTTTCTGAACTTATGTCATAGAGTAATCTATTTTTACACTTTGATTTCTTACAGAACTCCTTATTTCATAAATACTTAAAGCTGCTTCATTATTGTAGTACTGCTGTAGTTACTGACTAGGGGTTGATTGTTCTGGAGGATTTTTACTTTGAAATTTAAAGTATTTGCTAAACATAGTTCTTGATCTTATCCACCCTACAGGCATTTTGCTTTCAAATTATTTTATTTTTATTTCAGGCAAAAAAAATAACATTTGGGCAAAACTTAATTTTAAATTTCTCTAAACTTATTCCGGTTTATTCTTTTATTTTAAACATAAAATCAGACTCTACAGGTTTCTGAACAAATGGGGTAGCATGAACCGTAGCTTTTTGTAACCTGTTGTGATGGTGTAGCATGCAGAATTATATTTCATTAATTGGATGCCAGATCAGCTACAAATTTCACCTTGAGGAGTGTATAGATTTTGCTATTTCCTGTAAACTGAAAGATATTTTAAAGACCTGTCTAACCTCTCTTGTCTCCTTGTATAACAGCATGAAAAAACTACTCATGCAGTTTATGAAGTAGAAAATTCTGTAGATACGTTACTAAACCTACTGCAAATGTACAGAGGGAAAGCTGGGGACAAAATTTCAGAGAAAGGAGGAAGCATTTTCACAAAGACCTGTTGTTTGTTGGCCATCCTTTCAAAGGACTCAAAAAGAGCTTTGGTAAGACATAAATGCTTTGGGTTTAATAATTTGATTTTTATATGCTTTTCTTGCATGTTTTGGTGGTGTTTACGGATTTTTGTTTTCTCTCCCTCTCTACCATACCTATTATTGCTGTAATATTAATTATGACTAAACTCTGATTAAAAAAAGAATAGATTCCAAGATGGTAAAAACACTCACTATTTTGTGCTGTATATGCCTTTGTCACTAAGAGCTAGTCAATAAGACATTGAGGTTCTGATCCTGCAGTGCTTGCAAGAGGCTGATATTAAAATCCCCATTTCAGCAGGGTTTTGATGACTTTCTTTCAGTTGCTTAGCATTAGATATAGTTTAGTTGCCACTTAACCTTTTTCTTTTTTAATTTCTTAAAGCTTACTGTTGCTTTTCAGATAAAGTTAAGGATTTTATTATTGGTAACAACTGTCAATATAATTGTCCATGACTTTGTGTTGACATACTTTATTGCAACAGACATAGTCTATTTCTGGAACAAATTTCCTTCATTCATGCCTATTGCTATAACACCTAATAGCTTTACTGGGGTAGTCTAGGCTCTACACTATACATTCACTAGTTGTTTATCTATCAGATATAAGTACTTAAGTTATACAGTCACGTTCATTCATTGCATTATTCTTTCATTGCTATGGAGACGGATGCAAACTCTGAATTGCCTCTCTGTACTGATCACTGAAGGTGTATTGCTTTTGAACTTGTAGTATTAACAGTGTGCTGTTTTCATATTTTCTCAGGAAATACGAAGCATACCAAGAACTGTTGCTTGCATTCAAAGCCTGTATAAACTTACAGTTCGTAAACACAAAATGGATGAAGAGAGAATACTTGTGAAGCAGAAAACAAATACTCTTTTCAGCAAAACTTCCTCTTTGTGTGTTCCAGTAACTCCTCTAAGAATAAAAACAGTTTCAAGGTAAAGGCTTGAAAATGAGCCTGCTGGTTTTGCTGTGACAGTGTAATATTTTAATGATATGCCATTAATATTTTCACAGAATTAAACCAGACTGGGTTTTGAGGAAAGATAATATGCAAGAAATTGTGGATCCTCTGCAAGCAATTCTGATGGTGATGGATACACTTGGTATTGCCCACTACTGAAATGTAAATGATGTATATAAAAATGTATTTGTATAGCATGTCTTTAGCAACTTTACAGAAAGCAAGTAAGTGTTGAGCTACCCTTGATTTTTTTATTATTTTTTTTTAATTGCAATTAATATGTCTAACTTTTTTGTATCGTGTTCAGCTTTTGAAATCCTGTTTTGTTCTACTGCCAAAAGCAATTGTACAATAAAATCATAAGCCCGGGCAACTTCACTAGCGCAGTACTGTTGTTATTACACAGCTGCTCATTTTACAAATAGCATGGTATTCCACACTGATTAAATTCTATTAAAAAGTTGTTTGTGTGGGACAGTTACATTGGTTTGTGTGATGTGAAGAGGTATAGGTAGGAAAGGGGAGGTGTAGTCTGTGGATTTCAAACTAGCTATTGTTTCCAGGGAGTTTGGGTTTACTTTCAGTAAGGTTTTAAGAGGTCATGCGTGACTGTAGGAAGAATTTTTTTCCTAAACACTACAAGATTATGATGGAACAATGGGATATTGTAGGGGTGAATTTAGAAATTCCAACCTGATATTTTAAGGAAGCACATACAAGCATGCATCTCAT
>JAVHNF010048482.1:0-13733 GCA_034783455.1 Micropsitta finschii
GCTTGGAGCAAGCTGCTCCAGTGGAAGGGGTCCCTGCCCGTGGCAGGGGTTGGAGCTGGATGAGCTTTAAGGTCCCTACCAACCAAAACCAGTCTTGGGATTCTGTGAGTTTCCCCCCTTATTCCAAGCTGATTTTCCCTCCCTCCCCAACTGTCTCTCATTTTGCATCAGGAGAACACACTCCTCAGGTGTGGCTCAAAGCCAGGGGCCAATTTCCTCTCTGTGTAAGTGAAAAGGATTTTGGACACACTCCTTTGCATGTGCTTGTAGCTAATGGAGGGATCCACGTAGGGGCTGGCTGATGAGAGGATTCGCTCTACCTTCCTTGGTCTAGGCACAAGAGGAGAACAAATCAAAGCAAGTCCTGCTCTAACGCTAAGACATTGAACCTGACAGGGTAAGAGTCATTTACTGGGGTCTCAAAGGCATTTCCAGCACTCTTGATCCCGCAGCGTCCTGCCCCGACCCTCACGCTGCTCCACATCCCTCTTGCACCGCACCAGGCAGGGCAGAGCAGCCGCGCCGCCAGTCCGGTGACTCCTGCAGCCCGCGGGCAGGCCCCTCGTTCCCCTTCTGCGCTAACCCCGCCGCCCTCCCTCGGGGCCGAGGAGCCGCTTTACTCCGGGAGCAGCGGGCACTGAGCTCGGTGGGGCCGGTGCTGTCAGGCGGTGCCCCCGAGGATCCCGCACCGGTGCAGGCCCAACCTGACGCGGAGCTGAGGAGAGACCCCGCGGTGCCCGCTGGGAAGCCGGCCTCAGCCAATGGCGACGCAGTGCCGCGAGGGCCGCCGGGAGCTGTAGTCCGTTAAGAGAGGTGCCTGGGAAGGATAGCGCCATTCTTCTTCCGGGCGCTGTGACGTCACCGGGAGGGACGTACTGTGCGTGCGTCGGTGCGTTCGTGCGTGCTCGCGGCGGGGGGGGTAGCGGAGCGGCGGCGGTAGCGGCGGGGCCTGTCGGGCGCGGGCAGGCGGCGGTGCAGGGCGGAGCTGCCCGCCGCTATGGAGCCCGACTCGGTGATCGAGGACAAGACCATCGAGCTGATGGTGAGTGACCCCCGCCTCCCGCGCAGACCCCACTTTTCCCTTTCCTCCGCCCGCCGGCAGGCCCCACCGCTGCGGCCGGGTCTGCGGGGTCGGGTGCCGCCGCCTCGCCGAGAAGGTGACTGTTGGGAGGCCGCTTTCGGCCCCGGCCCAGAGCCGCTCTGCTGGCGGCGACCCCGGCCCGCGCCCCGCTCCGCCGCCCCGGGGGGATCCGCTGCGCTCCCTCCTCCCTGCGGTTGCCGCTGGTGCTCCTGGTGCAGGCCGGGGCGCGACGGGGGCTTTGGGTTCCGTAAAAAGAGACACATGGAGATAATAAACCCCGGCGGGAAGGCAGAGCCGCTCTGGGAGGCGCCGAACATCGGTCCCGGTGCGCCGGGGACGCGCGCACGCTGCAAATACCGGAACCGAAATGCCACGGCGGGGCCGGGTTCGGGGTCCCGCCGCCCCCCGACCCGCAGCCCCTCGGTTCCGGGCGAGGCCTCCCCGCGCTCCCCGGCCGGAGCCCCGCGGGAGCACTTGCTGGAGGCTGCGGAGCCGGGGAGGAGGACGAAGGGGGGAAAATGGTTAAACTTCCCCCATGAGCATTTGGGGCTCCTCTTGCCCCCGTGTTGCTCCGGGCGGTGCGGAGGCAGCTCCCATTTTCCCGGGGCAGCACCGGTGCTCGAGCCCCGGTCCGGATCACACGGTATTCTCTAACGAGAGCTAATTGGCGCATTCGTTGTACCCCCTAATTAACGCTTACGCCGCTAAATTGGGGCTGGTGGTGAGGCGGTCAGATGGAAGCAATAGAAAGAGAAGGTTTGGTTTATTTTTAAATACAAGCAAATCTGAGGTTTCCGTAGCCAAATATAAGGGGCCCCTGGGTTTTACTGCTTTTAGGAATTAACAGTGTTAAGATAGGAGCTGAGAAGGAATAATAATCATCAGTAAATACCTTCTAATATTTTTGTCATAAGCATCGTTTGCTTTTATGTACAGAATTCCATACAGTGCTGCAGAGTTGAGTGGTAAAATGCAGACATTTGCTTTTGAGGTACTCTGAAGGCAAGCTGGGTTCAGTGGAGACATTAAATAGGGGTTTTTTTGCCAGTATTGCTTTTGTTAAACTGCCTGATCTGCAAGATGTGAACTTCCAGTGTTATTTGCTCTCAGGGAGCCGAAATTGGAAACCCCTGAATAATGAAGGGGAAACCCCCAAAGCCTTTGTGATTCTCTCTATTGTTGATTGCTGAGGCCAGTGGCTTAAGAGCTGTTCCCAGGAGCTTCATTTCCCAGTCCCTATTGATCTGGCAATCTTGCACTTAAGGGTGGGTGATACCGACACTGTTTCCAAGAGGATAAAGGCTGGGACAGCTGTGTGGGTGTCCCTTGCAGGATGAGTTGCTCCCAGAGAAGCCGTCTGCTGCATTTCCGAGGTGTAAAGTGAGTTCTGTCTCCTACCTGGAGCTGGAGGGTTACTAATGCTCCTTAGCCTGGGGTTACGTGAGACGCTGCAGGAGCCATTGAGGCTGGAAGGTGCATTTGCTTCACCAAGCTTTCCTGCTTGTGTTTCTGTAACTGCTCACACCTTTTAGAAGTCTCCTCTATTTGGGGCCACATTGGAAGCAAGTGTAACTTTTGCTGATGGTGTTTGTGCCCTCTACGTCCAGTTGGGCCTGGAAAATGTTCTAATCTATGCAAATAGCCATGGGGTTATTAAGTTTTTTATTACCTAGTAATAGTTGACCAGATACATTTTTCTCTTTCCCAAGAAATTAATAACTATAAACATTTGATAAGATGAAAAATAAGTTTCCAGCAGAAACATGCTCTCTAAAATGCAGCTGAATTTAATTGCAGCCTTAGTGAAGGCTTGCACAGTAATACTTGTGTTTGAGTGTTAATGTTTCACTAAAATCATTGGGAGTCATTCCTAAATGAAGACATGGCTTGGAAGTTTTGCTACCTCACGTGCTGGAGAAGAGAAGCTTCTCTGGAAGGTATCTTTAAAACCTGTCATGGTTTAACCAGGACAAATACACAAAGCAGAAGCTGTATGAACTGTTTCAGTCCGGGATTTCAGTATTACGTGCTAACTCTTGTATCAGTTGTTAATGCTGGTGGCAAACATCCCTAAACCTGCGATCAGCTTAGCAGGATGCTTTTCTTTCCAAGAATGTTATTGTTTGCTAAAAGCAGGATGCCTCTCTTTGCTACAGGAGGTGGATTTTGGTGCGCTTTCAGTACTCGTTCACTTCCCTCCAATGCTGAGGATGAATCTGTAGTAAATACAGGAGCAAACGTATGATGTGGAAATTCTGAGGAGCAAATAAGATATAATTCTGGGTAGCTGATAAACAAGAGATAATGTGTCAACATGATAATTGTATGGAAGTCTCAGAACACGATGTTCTACCCCTCCACTGTGCCTTTGCTGGGTAGATCATTTATTTAAGGAAAAATCAGTCATGGCAATAATACTGTTCTATTTTTAAAGCTGGAATCTAAGGGAAATATTTTAAGGTTTCAGAATGACAACTTTTAGTTGCCGTAGGAAGTTCTAGTGAGTGTTCTGAAGTCACTGTATTTTTTAGGACAGCTTATGCTTTGCATGTCTTGTTCCAGCTTTGTAAACCATGCCATCCAGCCGTTTTAATGGCCATGAGCGTTTGATTTAGTGATGACATTCTATGGCTTTTGTTTGCAGATGGTGCCCACCTCTACAGACAAGGCACCCGGTGCCTGTAGAGGTGATTTTAAAGAAGCATGAGGTCTCAAGCTTGTAACTTGGGTTGATGGTGGGAGGTCCAGATTTAGGCTGGCGGCATGTCTGGCGGGCTGGGGTTTAGTTTAGATGCTTTCATATTTATGCTGCCTCAGTCAAATGCTTTGCATGAGTGGGCAAACTATTAGAAAATGAGTAGTAAGGAAGTAATCCAGAACAGATGGAGGGGTAGCCAAAATGATTGAAAGGGCTCTTTCTTCCCTCAGTTTCAGTTTTCTCTGTGAAATCAGATAGCTGGAACCTTTTTGCTCATTTAAAGAACCAAACTTTTTTTCTTTCTTAAGGTGAAGTACCAGTAGTGCTTTTTGAAATGCATTTTGGGTTTTATCAGAGAGATTCAGAGTTTTGTGTGAAATCTGGATTGCTCAGTTGCCTCAAACCTGTTGTATGCATTTGCTGTCAATACCTGTTAAAAGCTTCATGTTTTTTCTCAGGAAGCTTCACTGAACCATACTGCTGTTTTACCGGCAGGCTGTCCAAGTAGGTGGTAATTAGCTTCTTAATTTGTATTAAAGTGGTTGTAAAAGAATACATAATTATGGTAAATACATATTTTTTTTCTATACAGTGTGAAAGGTTTTGCGTTTATAGGGTGAACTGTGTGCAGCATAAGATATGGATAGCATGAAAACCAGCAGATCTCTTGCTCCCAGGCTCTTGTACCCACCAGACACCTCTGGGACGCGGCTACTGAAGCAGGAAGCCAACTGTGTGTAAATTATTGCACTTACTGAGCTTATTATCGTCTGTCTTTGCACTGTGTCCTTGGTGTGCATGCTGTTCTCCAAACACAGATACCACTGCTGCAGAGTTGGCAGCTTAAATTCAAAATAATGCTCCTCCATGGTGGTGGCGTGAAAGAGTTATAGAAAGAACATGCCTAGGGATAAAACTAATGAGCTTGCTTATACTGTATCATCATTTGTGTCTTAAAGGTATATGTATGGAAAATACTCTAATATGCTACCTTCAGTGGTTAGAACGTGTCTTTGTCTCATAAAAGTGTCCAGTGTTTAAGTGCCTCTGTAAATAATAAATGAAAAACTGTAGTTGAATATCTTGCCAGAAGTCTTTCAGTTTCTTCTGGCAGAACTTTCATATGAGCTGAAGGTCTTCAAGAGGTAACAATCTTTGGATGAAGTCAGTAGCAACTTTTTCTTTAAACCATGCCAGCGGTACCTGAAGTTCCTTGGGTTACTGCAGCTGGAGATGGCCGTGCCTCCAAACTATTGAAAGCTTTACAACACAAGCCTTAGAAACTAAAGTGTAGCTGCTGTATATATCTCAGTAGGGCCTTAACATTCTGTCTTTTTTATTTCCCTGTCTCAGTTGTTGCAAGCCAAGGAGCAGTTAATTTTTGTGTGTTTTCCCCACATATTATTAGAGGAATCCTTCAAAGAGTTTAGTTTTGTAGCAACAGAGATACAGCTGGACTAGGCCACAGTTATCTTTGCATCTGAAACAAAGGAGGTACTTGTTCTAGCTGAAATGTGACTGGTTCTTAATCAAAGCCTGGGAGTAGACATAGTTAGTAAGCTGCTTGTAAACCTATGTGTAAACTAGCTGTGCTTTCTTTAGTAGGATAACAATTTATTTGCTTTGCAGTAATTTTAATTGTCAGTAGCTAAATTAGAGTTGGGAACTGCGTGTCAGACAGTGAAGCATGCAGTCGGTGGCATGCTGGGCAGTTGGGGAGGAAAAAGAAGCATCTAGAGCAGATCTCTGAAGACGGGGTGGTTAGATGGCTGTGGGAGGGCACATATGAGCCTTCAGGGCAGAGGATGGAAGATCTGTGCTAGCAGAATGACAGTCACATTTCAGAGAGTGCCTGTAAAAAGAAGGATACAAATATAAAGAGAATGAATTGCTGTGACTTTGGCAGCGGTGCAGAAAATGGGAAGGAAGAGCTTAAGAAAATGAATTGGAGCAAGGCAAGTGCATTCCGAGCCAGCAGAGTGATGATGAAATGAGGGAAGTGGACAAAAAAGTGTGGAAAGCTTTATCTTTTGGAAAGGGTTAGATGAAACAATAGACTGACTGGAGAAACGAGGTGCAAAAGAAAGGAGAATACAAAGACGCACAAGAGAGGTTATAAAGAAAAAGGTTGTCTGAAGTTTGTAATCATTATGGCAGCAGCTGTTTATACATGAGAAGGAAGACTGCAGACGTTCCATTTGTAGGGAAAATTCTGAAACTAAATTGCTTTTATCTCTTAATAGAAAGAAGCTGGAGTTTCTTGGGGAGACTGAACACTGAGGTTTCACCAAAGGTTTTTTAAATCTCATTTGACATTTGGAGAGATTCCTGCTTTTTTTTACCTCACAGTACAATTAAATTGTCTAACATGACTAAATTTCCCAACCTTTGCAACAAAGCTGAGCAAGTGAGCAAACACACACAGCAGAGAAAGTTCCCTTGCTGCCTGAAACACGTGTAAAGCTTCCTGTGTGTGCGAACACCATGTGTTCCCTGCAAGCTCTGTCTTGGAACCTGGAGGCCCTGAACCGTGCTTGTAAATCCAGTGTCCAGGTGGAATGAGATCACATCTCCACAGGCATGCTGGAATGTGCACCAGCTGCCCTCTCTGAAGTGCTATTGGGTTGCCCCTTTAAAATGTTATAAAGCACATGTGTGGCATTGCTGCCGTTCAGCCTGTGCTGGCTGCATCCCTCAGGCAGAGCTGTTGAATGTTGCTAAAAATTTGGGTCACTGATGAGTGTTGCAGGCAGCATCTTGGCAAAACAAACTGCCTTGTTCCAAGCTGAGCACTTAGAGACTTGGGGATATTCTTTGATGGATGGATGGACCTTTTCATGTGTTTTGTCTGTAACACCGTTGCTGCTTGTTGTATCAAAGACATACATCAAGTTGATTTATGCTGTTTGATTGCTGTGGAGTTCAGAGGTCACCGTTGCTTTGACATTTTCAGTTTCATCTTCCTGTGCTGCTTGGAGTGCCTGTGCAGCAGGCTGCAAAGCGAGATTGCTGATGGGTTTAAAATGAAATGCATGCTGCAGCAGACGTGCCAATGCGAGAAGAATGATGTGTGGGAGAGAATAAGAGACCATGGTTATAAGAGGGCTGCTCTGTGACAAGGAATTTGTTTTGTTGCAAGGGAGAAAATGAAGGGAAATGAGTATTTATGGAGTTGTTCAGTGCTGATTAGTAACAACACTTCATGTTACAGGTTTTTTTTTCTCTGGCAATGTCTTTATAACTAATGCCACTGTTTATGTTGTTGTATAATCTGATTTCTTGGTTCGATTTTCATGGTATTGATAGTACTTCATTATTCACAGAAAATCCACTTTTTCTGGAAAATCCCTTCCTTCCACAGCTTCTTGGTGTATTTCTAAGCTCAGTGGTATAACATCTGACAGCCTACTCTGTTTTCCTGTGCTACTTCTACACATTACCCAGTACAAGTAGTGCCTGACCAAGGCCAAGATAAGGCAAAAATAATGCAACACCATTTGTATTTTAACAACAAAACCCTGCTGAATCTTTTGGAAGCTTAATTTGCTTCTCATGCAAGCTACATTAGCAATGGGGATGATTGAAGTTATGTTGTTTCTTCATGGCTTTCTTAATCCAGGTCCCCTCAGGACTTGCATCCTTGTGCTTCTACCCCAGGAAATTAACATTTTTATTGGGGATCACAGACTAGTTCAGCTTCCCAGGCCTGTTACTTGTATGAATACAGACAGAAGCTTGTAGGATGTATGTAGGTATCTGCTTGCTAGGAATAGGGACTGATGTGCTGTCTGTAAGCTGGTGGAAGAAAAGCTTTTCAGGCTGACTTTTTGGCTGTGGTGATGCTGCAAGATTTTGTTTTCCTCATTGACTTGGAGGAGAATCGCAACTACATATTCAGTGTCACGAGTTGTGGGGCTGCATTCTCAGATTCATGCTTCTGAGCAGTTCTTGAATATGGAGTTTTGGTGCAAAAGAAGTTGTGACAACTTGTGCTGCTTGCCTGTTTGTGAGGCATATATTTGGATTTCAGAGTGGCTTGCACAATGGTGCTGGGTTCACATCTTCTATCCTTTTCAGTCAAGCCAATTTAAGGATCTCAGACAAAAATACTGCAGCTCTTTGAAAATCTATATTCAGAATCTATTTGCAAACCTTACTAAGTTACACTTACAGCTCGTGTTTGATAGACAATCTTTTACACCATTCTATTTGGTCAGTGAAGGACTAGCTCACTTGATACTCAGGCTGTCTCCATCACACCAGTACTTCTTGAGGCAAAAATCAGACCTGTGCTGTAACACTTGCAAATACTTCTGAGGAATGCCTTCATGGTGAAGGGCCTCTCCTTCCAACACCCCACTGGCTCTGTTGTGACTGAGCAAATCAGAACATTTATGTAATTTTGATAGCTGACTTCTTAGCGAGCTATATTGTTCTCTAAAACTGAGTCATAGGCCTTGACATCTCATACTTGGCAGCCTTTAAAATCATAGCTTGGACATGGTATCAGACTTACAGTGCTGCTTTGTCCTTGAAATGCCACCCTCTTACCAACCATTGCTTTCCCAGTGGTAGAAAAGCAGAAAATCTCATCAGGATGAAGATGCTCTGTTCTTTGGATAGCTCTGGGCAGTCAGGGACTTGACAATCCTCATCAAGAGAGTTTCTTGGCACAGCTGTGAGCAGTGGCACTTTCTGTCACCCTTCTCCGAGCTGCTGGTGCTTTGAGACGTGGGGCACAGTGGAGCCTGAAGAACACTTGGGTCAGCTCTCCAGAGGGGTTGGGGAAGCAGCCGTGGCATGTTCTTCTGTGGATGTTGCAGCATTATGTACTAGAAAACATTGCTATTGCCTCTGACCTTTTTGAAGATCTGACTGGAAGGTCCAAGTCTGGTCTCTAGGATCTGTGTTCGGTTACACACATAGTGTGAGATTTCTGGGGACTCCATCTTCTCTAAGGTGTTATTGTTAAAGCTGTTTTAAATTAGTCACTTGTACTCTTAAGTGTGCTGCTAAAAGTACTGGATGAAGGCCTTTTATCATCTTGCTCAGCAAGGGGTGAATTTTTGCTGTCTCAGGAGTAGCATGCTTTGGCTTACTCTTCTAGTTCTAGATTGTTTTCCAGAGACACGCTGATATTGAAAATTTACTGAATTCAGTGCTGTCATTCAGATCCTAAGTGTCTTGAAGACTCCATCTTTGTGCTGCAGAACCATAAGGCAAATCGCATCATCTTGAGTCTGGACACAGGGAACTAATTGCAATAAAATGCTTTAGAGAATGCATATGGTGAAGTCTGAGAACTCTATTGGACTGTGCCTTACTGTTCTGGCAGTTCTTGGAGAAGGCTTGTGAGGTGTAAGCTGGTCAAAGCTTTAGCATTTGTGTTGTTACATGCATTGTAGTCTCTTCTCATCTTCCTTGATCTTTGTGAGCTGTAGTCCAAGACACCTGTGCATTCAGGGCAGGGGAAAGAGCAAGTTCTTGTCTGTCAATCTGTTTCTTTGTCTTAGATCCACCAATCCGATGTCCCCACTAATGTAGTTGTTATGGAGTGGTAAGGTGCCCAGGCTGCCTTGTCTCTCTAACAGCATTAGGAGTACGTAATTGGGATTTCGTTCAAGAAAGGAGTAGATACACCAAGCTGAAGATGATTGGCTGCTCTCTTTTAACAGACAAGTCTGAGAAGGAAAACCCATTCGAATCCCCTTTCATTGTGGATTGGTGGATCTGAAGCCCAGAAACAAAGTTTCAGGTAAGAAGTCACCCTGTACTATATCTTGCTGCTTCTGCTTAGATGAGTTTGTCCGCAAATTCATTATCTTGCTTTAACTGCTTAATGTCCCTAAAGCGTTAGAAGACACCACGCTAGCTCCCAAGCTTAGAGAAGGGAAGGGCTTACAGTTCAGTAAATACGTATGCAGCTTGTTAGGAAATACCTACTGTGAAAAGCAGACTTAGGGATTTAAGGTAAACTTGCCTCCTGCTGGAAAGCAGTATCTACAGGTACAGGGGCACTGAGCAAGTGGCTCACAAATCCTGCTTCTGAAAGGAGAAAGCAGTCCTACCAGCGACTTAATTGAACTTCTCAGTTGAGTTCAGGAAAGTAATACCCATCTGCTCTGCTTTCTAGCCATGTCCTCTGCTGAGTTCATCAGAAACATAGAGAACTTGTCTAGTTCATAGTACAAATTCCAGTAGCTTTGTTCTGCTGAAATGCTGCTTGAAATTCTGTCATGGGCAGCACTGGAGTCAGCCTTTTCAATCCTCCATGAGGTTTCAACCTGAAGTTCTGTTCCTAGCTGGTATCAGATCATAGCTGAGCCAGGTGTAAGGCACCGTTTGCAAGAGAAGCTTTGAAGTTTATTTCAGAGTAGGGGAGTGTGGTTGTATTTTGGGATGACTGTAAAAGGTTACAACACATTATCTGAAAGACAAGTTGGGAAGATATTTGTGTGTGATAGGAAGGAAGGCTGAGTTCCTGTCTGATAGGAAAATGAAGTCATGCAAGTTATATACCTGTTGTGAATGGGAGACCTGCACCTCTCCTCATGCCCAGCTTTATTGTAAGTTAGTGCTTTAAGGAAGATGACAGCTTAAAGATAGTATGAAGCAGTATGCCTCAATCCCTTTTAATATTAATAGCCATAACACAGCTGCTTGAGTGTTCTCTTTTGTAGCCAGCTATTAAAGCTAATGTTAAGGCCTCAATATTTAATCTACCGTAGAAGATACTCCTGTAGGTGCTGTTGGTCTCATGTCTTGTTTTAGCTCTGCGTTTGTTTTGCTGGTGTGGTGTTTTGTGAAAAACTTATACTTGAATGTCATTGATGAGTACATTTGTAATGAATGAATTGCACACAGGGCGATGCCGTGTCCTGATTTGAGTCTGAGTACTTGAATTTTATTTGGTTAGGGTGGAGAAGCCTGGGGCATGCTTTTTTAGTATAACTCTTTAAAAAGAATCTGAAGGAAAATCAAAGGGAAATAGTTATTAACCTCAGTCTGACACATTTCTTGCAGTCCCATCTAATAAGTTGAAGTTGTTACTTCAACTTGGAGTTAACACTGCAAAATAACATTTTCCCATGGATTATTTGCTGTTCAGGGTGTGCGTTTTTCTGAACTGAGTGAGTGGGGAGGCAGAAGTGAACTTGGCATTCTTGAATGATGGAAACCGAAAAGAGGAAATAATTCAAAATACACTGGAGGGGGGTAAGGGGAGGAAGAGGAAGCATAAATGTGTACTCCTGCCGATTAAGATCCCTGATGTTATGATGTTTAATACTGCTTTTTGAAGTATGAAACAGACCTATCAAAGGCAGTAGTAAAGCGTAAGTTGAACTCGAGTGTGAATATATGCAGGTCGGAGGCTTAATTCTTGCTCAGGTTTTGAATCTTTCATTTCAAAAAGTAAAATGTTAAGTCGGCTATCAAAGGCTACGTAACTATTCCTCTGCAGCATTTGATGCACAGACCCTGAATGTGCAATTACTATGGTACAATGTGCTGAGCCAGGCTTTGTGTGCATTTGAACTTGTCAGGTTAAAGTGCATGCTGCCTTGTCTAGACTAGAATTTTTTTAGATGGGGTTAATATTAGTTTTAGATTGTTAGGCCTCATTCTTAGACTCTTTTCCATATTAAGTTTTTAAGACGACTTTTAACATCTTAGGCAAGTTTCAGCTACATGTTTTAAAGTGTTTAACTTGTTCACTCCAAGTTTCTGCTATTTCAGTTGGCAATGCTAGGTCTCTTTTCATGTTTCTCTTTTTTCTCCCCCCACCATGATTTACCATGAGCAGGTGTGTTGCTGTCTGTAGATGTCTGTAACACCTCTGTTCCCACTGCAGCAGAGCATGGGAAAGCCGTTTTTGTTTTGAAATGGCCTTTTTTCTATGTGTCACAGGATATGTTAATGCAGAAAGAACTGTCACACTTCTGGAGTTTTGAAACTGTGGGAACTGGGGTGTTTGTACATGAAGGAAGCAAGGTTTAAGTCTAAATACTGTGTATTTTGGGTAATATAGGTGACTTATGTAAATGTATTAGGATTTTCTTCCTAGTCTGTTGTGTCCTGGAAGCAAGCTACTGTATCTCACGAGTCTTATCCTGATGAATAAATGATAATGGAGTAAGATTGTTATTATATTTAAAGAAAGCATTTAATCTTTTCTCCACTGAACCCATATTCCTTTTGTAGCATTCGTTTTGTTGTAGCAAGCACATACTTTGATCTTCAGGAGCAGAGTGGGACTGCGTTATCGATCACTCTTCTGTGAATTCCTTGTCCTATCTAGAACAACGGTGTGGTAATGAGGAGAATTTATCTGATAAAATATTTACCCTTTGTCTTGCTTTAAATTTCCTGATTCCTCACTTAGCCTTTTTTCCTCCAAAATGCAAGAAGCTGATGTGCAGATCTTGAATGGCTGTTGGAAGGTTGTAACCTTGAGTGATTTTTATTTTGAGTGGCAGTCACTTAGCTAAATAGTTTGGTTTTTTCCTAATGGAAGCGTGACTCAGCTATTGGAATAATCCAAAACATTTCACAAGTTAAAATGAGTTTGCTGCTCTGTGGATACTTATTTTTGAGAAATTCACGTTTGCATTTGTTTTTCATTGAAGGACAGAAATGTAAGAGTAGACCTCACCCAAGATAACTTTCTTGACGTGGGGATGTAGCTATTCTCGTGGCAGAACACTGTAATGCATATGTAAAACTCCTTGGATTTTGGAAATATGATGTCTGAATGGTACATAAACAACCTTCCAAATCAGACACTCAAGGCTGGATGTAAGATTGCATTTTGGATGTGGAAAAGGTAGTGATGTGATGGCACTGATCCCAACAAACTTGTATGGAGCATGTGAATACACAGCACCTCTCAAGGGACAACTTGGTTTTGAAATGAGAATAGGAAGAGTACAAAGTACTACTATTGGTCTGATGTAAATTGTTTCTTTGGTTTGGAGTAACTCAGTGATGATACTCAATGTTGTATCAAAACGTGCAGCACAGTGAAGGTGTTACCATGCCAAGCCAGGCTGTCACTTGCAGAACATGTGGGTTTGTGTTACGTGCATGCCCCCACACAATTTCCAATCGAGTACTCATGCTTAAGAGTGTACTTTGACACTTTTCCACCTCTTGCAAATAATTCAGACCACTTGTTCCAGTATCTAGTTGGTTCAACACTGTTCTGCCTGTCACTGCTTTGAATAAATCACTGAAGGTAAAAACACCAGGTAAGATCTGGGTGATATCCCAGCTAGTGAAAGGGGGGATGGTGTTTTGAGTAGTTGGCAACTCTTCCCTGCTGAGTGTAAAATAATACTGAAGGCCTTTGAACAGTGTCACTGCTTTGTGTTTGGTTTAATGTCTTATTGTGGTTAATGCTGATTTTTTTGGAGACTAGGATCTGAGCTTGATACTGAATTTGGAACACAGACTTGGGAGCATATAGCTTTCATAAAGGGTTGTACTGGCCTTAAGTCTGGTTTTTCTTTCCAGAATGCCCCTTTTTTCAGCATTAAATCTGAGGCACTGAGCAACGTCTCATTCCCAGCCATAGAGAGGGTTTCAAGTAACAGCAGCTAGCCCATACATTCATCAAGATTAAGTGTTAATGGAAAGAAGTATCACATTTGTTGGTTCAGGCCTAAATCAAAGTAAACTAAACAGTAAACTACCAGTGTTGAATAAATAGCATGTGAGTTGTTTACAGCTAAAAACCTAAAGAGAATTCAGAGTGAAGGCTGGAGCGTTTTGGTTGTACCTTTTTTTGCCAGTCCAAATCTTGATTCATAGCCCTTTGGACATAGAAACATAGAATAGTTAGGGTTGGAAAGGACCTCAAGATCATCCAGTTCCAACCCTCCTCATGGGACCCCACCTGTGGTACTGCATCCAGCTCTGGGTCCCCAAACACAAGAGGAACATGGACCTGTTGGA
>JAVHNF010048505.1:0-14947 GCA_034783455.1 Micropsitta finschii
TACTCAGCCTTAAAATTCAAAACCAGTGACTGGAAAGTGTTCAAAAAACTGTTCTTTCCATTTATCCTGCAAAGATAGTGCAACCATAAGTTATAGCCGAAAGGCGAAGTCTTATTCAGTGAAAAGACAAATTAGGGTGAAAACAAGTATCAGCAATGAAGTAAATGCCAGTTAAACTTATGAAAGTTTATATAACCCCCTGAGGGTAGTTTAGATCCCAGTGAAATGCAGGAATATTGTGTTCACATGTTTGTTCTTTGTCATTATTTGCATCTCTCCAGATCACTGGTTATTTTGATCATGAAAGCAGTTACAATGCTTTTGTTCTTTTAATTACAGCTTATGTTGTATGACAAGATCACATCTCATTTTTCTTCATTTTAGAAAAAAATCACTTTCTATTTGGACTCAGGCCTCAATTAGATAAAGACAATAAGTGCTCAAAAAGAATAAGTTGTGGGGGTTTGTTTTTTGAGGTTAGGTAGGGGGGTTAATCTTTATCATTATTTGCAAGTTACATGAATTAGAATACCCAGAAGTTAGAAATAAATATACTTTGCACCATATTTTTAACATTCTAAATTATGCTGTCTAATATCAAAACACTCTGTGACTATTTTATTTTGCCAGGTCTCTTGTGAACACTTGAAAAGTTACAATGGCTGTTTCCTAAAATTGTCAGGACCGCTAAGCAAAAAGTTTTCCATCTACACTTAGTCTAAAAAAGGTAGGAAGCTGAATTTTTATAGAGGCTACTTTGATTTAAGAAGAAACTCTCACAACCTTCCTAAAGCATTTGCTGCTCCTGACTGCATGGTGTCCCAACTTTAAAAGAACAGATAAGGACTACTTATATATTCAAGTGCTCCCTCAAGCAACGCACTTGGTTCCTCAGGTCCTTTCTCCCTCGCTTCCTCCTGACCTCTGTGGATGCTCTAGAATACTATGAGAAATTAAGTCTCCTTCAGGTTTTCCGAATGGAAGTATCTATTGGCACCTATACTGAATTTAATTCAAGTCCATTTGATCGTATAACCGTTAAACTGTATCCTTTAGAGCAATTAAGTCCAGAGGTGCCAAGTTAATGACTGAAAAATCCTACAATATTAGATCACTCCCAATATATTCAACTCAAAATGCTGATGAATAACAAGTTCTCTCTAAAACAAAACCTCAGCACTTTCAATAACATTTATTTGTGGTCAGATAAAATAGCTAAAAGTATGCTTGATTTGGCTCCTCCAGAATTGATGTGGGATACTTTAAGCTTCTGAACAGCCTTAGATACCCTTATGTCATACCCATGTTATAAAATACATATTCTCAACTTCATCCCATGACATATCATGCTGGTGTACTGTAAAATACCTGTAGCTCTATTTTAGAGAGGCAGCCATTAGCTCTTGAACGGTTCAGACCATAGCAATGGGAGCAAAAAACATGCATCTTTGTCTCTGAACCACCAAGTAACATCGGACATTCAGCCTAGATGAATGAGTGCTAGCTGGTTTGAAATTCCTTTTATTATATATAGTTCCATTTCTATGTCAAACACCTTCACAAAGGCCAAGTATCTTTTGATTCTAAATGTCTCTTAAGCCTTGTAGTCTGAGATCACTGATGTATGTGCACAGATGTATGTGCAAAACTGTCCAGGGGAGATAGCAATATAGTAGCTTCAATACCACAAAATAGGGTACATTCCATGTCTTATAAAAAAGGATGAGGTAGATGGGAATGAAAGAAAATACTGTATTACAGAATAAATCTCATGGATGGCTATTTTCTTATGCATCGGTCCAAAGAACTATCTAGATTTTTACTGATACTTCAGATCTGTGATAGAGCTTTGCAACTTCTCTGTGGATGACAAAGGAAAATGAAAATTTCCAGTAAAAAATATGACAGTGGGAGTAATTAATCTTGCCTAATTCTGTCTTTTGCCTATTATAATTCTTCTGCATACCTTCTATAATCAAAACCAAGAAATATGTACTTGCAGAGATACTCAGTTCAATCTAAAAAAACATTTAAGACAGAAAGGATGAAATAACTGGAAGAGACAAAGAATTTTATTAAACATAAAGAAAGTTTTGATTACTATCTTAGGCTACATGACAGAGCTCTGAACTAAAGCATCTGAAATAAGCAAAAATAATCCCATTAAAGATTAGTTCTCATCTAGATTCCTCAGTAATTAAGGGAGAGAGATTTACCTTCAAATTTTGATTGACTCTATCCAAGATAACTATTTAATGGAAGGAAAATCAATTGCTTCCTGCAGATCTATGTCTTTTGAGTATATGTATACAATTTGTTTACATTAGGAACATAACTTGTTTGCATGCTTAAGGACAAAAGAATCACCTCTGCCTAATCTGCCTTGCATTTGGCAGTTAAATGTAGGTGAGCAGAATCACCCTACAGGCTTTAAAAGAAAAAACCAATACTGTTTACAGTACAAACTATATGCAGCCTGAGAAAGTGACTTTCCATATTATTGTTGCTATTTTTTCAGATGTTACTGTTCCAGTACTTTTATGACATAACTGTTTTCTTTTTGTGGTATTTTTTTTTTTCTTTCTTCATAGCTCTTGGTTATCTGCAGAAGGTCGTGAGTAGTTTCTGTATTCATCTTACCATCAGCGTCTTCTCAGCATACTTCCTTGATGTATAAGAGCCACAGCTGGACTTGCCAGGGCTCCCCTGAGCCATCACAGCTTGTCCATTATTTGTATCTAATTAAAACAAGGTTCCATTAGAAAGATGGGGTACAAGTCCTCCACACAAAGCAAAGATGCTTGTTTACTCTTACAGTTCTTCTTTTGTCTCTGTTATTTAATGATTCTTTTCCCTCTTTACTGTCTTCACTGTCATGTTAACACGGCTGATAGTGAATGTTGTCCTTATTTTAATGGCAGTCATTTTAGGTTTGAGTTATCAAGCACCCAACTCAGAGTGCTCTAGGATCAGATATTTAGCTGTTTAGCAGCAATGTGGGTGCATTGCAGTAGCTTTGGTGCACTGGCTGGCTTTTTTACCATTTAGATAACATTTCCTCAGCTTGCCACTACTCTAATATATGTGTTTAGCCCATTGGACACCTGTAAATATGCTTTACTCTGCTTTTTTTTTTTTTTTTTGTAGAACTCTTTTTCATAGATTCCTTATGAGTCCCATCTGCTTTATTGATTTCAAACGAGACATATAGCAGGGAAGTCTAGGTAGAGGGTTTTGAGTAGATTCAGATTATACAGTTCAGAGTAACTGTAATGTCTCAGTTTGCTGCTATAGAGGAGCAAATTGCAGAGCTGTTAGCATGAAATATAGTGTCTAGGGCAACTATATATTTAAGGCTTAATCTAGTGCTATCCCAGAATCTCTAGTAACTGGAATTTGGATTCTGGCACTGTACTAGTATATTACAGTGATACTCAAGTAACTTGGTGGATCTGCTTACAAGAACCTTGAATTCTGTTGGCCTTGGTGGGTTCTGGTGCCACCAGTCTCAGAATTTAAAAGATCTTTAGTTAATTCTCCAAAATGTTTAATGTTCTGTGACATGCAGAAAAAACAAAGCAAATTATTAAGTGATAAGGGGCCTTTGTGTTCTTTTAAAGGCTATTCTGGTTTTTGAGTTTCAAGGTGCCAGTTGGGTCATGATTTTAAGTGTTTGGTTTGTTTTCTTATACACCATTGTTAGTTTTAAATAGAAGGTTTGGGTCTCATATAACTGCCAGCTTTTGGGAACTGGAACTTTAACAAGAGCATCAAATATTGTAACACTTATGATTGAAATTGTTAGAGCTGGCAAGACTGCGCTTTCTGATTGCCAGTTTATTTTATAGGCATGACTGATTGTAGTAGGTCTCTTAAATGCTGTCAAAAAAATAAAAATAAATTATATGTTCCTTCAGTCTTTTACAAAGTAGTTGAGAGTATGCTGTCCATCAGCCATACCTATTGAACATGTCCAGCTAAACCCCAAATGTGTTATACATGTTGATCTGCTTGTACTTACGAGGAGAGTGTATATGTATATATATACACAAAGTATTAGTGTGTGATCTCTCTGGCCATATTTGAAAAGAAAAGATTTTTAGGTTTTTTGCATAAGGAATACTTTTATAATGCATCAAAAGTAACCCTAACTAAGCCATATAAAGGCATATCACATCCGTCGGCTTTGTGACTCACTTATTTCTTGATTATACGCCAAACACAAATTCCAGTTCCTTGTGTTTTACTTACAATAACATTAGTGTTTAATTCTACAAACTCAATCAAAGCTAGACTTAATATAAAGAAAACAAATTCTCTAGTTTATAGCTGCATTAAATACTTTCCCCTAAAATGGTTTAGGGGTGGTTTTTTGTATTTATGGATTTTTTTTTCACAAAGCTAGAGACTTTGTTTTGGTTTTAGTACTCTGTATTTATAGTTGTGGAATGATCATTTTCTGGTTGATTTCACACTGAGCTCTCTCAAAACTAGTTGTAATAGTTCTATGCTCTTTAAATCTTTTTTCTTCCTATCACTGCTGTTACAATATATTATACTTTATATTCTTAAGCTATTAACTCTGAGCTCAGCTAAAGATTTGTTGGTGGTTTAAGGGAGGGTATCTGGGTCATTTGTATTGGTATTAGCTTTTTATTTTGCTAAGAATGGCAAATAAATAATTCCTGATTTGCTTTTCCTTGGAGAAATGCAATGGATAAACGAGCTGGTTTTGTTTTGTTTGTTTGTTTGTTTGTTTTTTCCTCCTTTATACCTCATCTCCAGTGTTTAAGGAAGTTTTCAAGTTACTTGGGGCTGTTTTCATTGACCTTTGCACCCAATTCAATCAGAGACTCTGAGCATCTCTGTGGGCTAGGGAAGTAGGATCTGCTTCCCAGCAGGCACTGGGTCCTCTAAGCATCCTCTTAAGTCCCTGCTCAGCACAGGAACAACTGAGCAAGCCAGACATCCTGTCATCCTATTGCAGATGCAAGGTGCTTTTTGGACATGACAAATAGGAAGAAGAAATCTGTTTCTTCTCAGTAACTGAAATCTTAGTCTGGATTTTGCATCAGATTTTGAATGGGGAGGGTTGTGGTGGTGTGGTGTCCAGAAGTCACTGCTTTCCTTTGCCCTTCCTTTACCCAAAACAAACACACACATGTGCACTGACTTATAGGAACAGAGTGTACGGAATTCACATAGCAATGGCCTCTCCGGAAGCATAGGTATGGTTATATTGAAGTACCAGCTGGGTTTAGTCTGGAGGATGAGCTCTAAGCAGATGATGGAGAAAGAATAAAATAAAGCAAGGAAGGGAAGATAGGAAATTGAAAGAAGGCTGCTTCCCCATCCTCATATTGTGCATGTTCATGAAGCTTCACTTTGCAATGAGTGGTCTCTTTGCTGTTCCTAGACACCCAAAATGACATTATCAGGTATGACAACATTCTACCTGAAATGGTGCAGGACCTAATGTTCTCTATGCATCCTCAATAATCATTGTATCCTAGGTTGAGACAGTACTGAGATGCTACCTTGAGGCTCGTTGAAGTTTGTTGTGACTTAACTATGGATAATAGGAGCAAGTGCCTGTGGACCTGAATGCATCCCTGTGTCCATTGCCCATTTACCAAGTGCTATTTAAGTTTCTCTTTTTAGCTACACTTTCACCACAGCAGAATGCTGCCTAAACTTTCTCGCTCTGGTACTGACTGCTCCTTTACTGATGGTCTTTGTTGGCAGGGCCCCTGTTTTCTAATGTCTAATTTCTTCTTTCTCTTTAGCAACTGTATATGCACAGTGTAATTGTCATGACTTTGGGATGAAGATAAGAAATCTGAATAGACAGAATGGAGGGCAGAGCTTTATTCAGCAGTGCACTTGTCTTTGCTTTCTGCTTGAGGAGTTGGATGTGGAGGATCTTGTTCAGGCTTGTGTTAATTTGTACTTGCTGAATATGTGCTTCTGTTCAGCAAAATAATGCAAATAGTTATATCTATTGAATATTTCTACTTTATTATACTTACACTGAATTGTTCCATGTGTGAAAGGTCATGCAAGAGCCATAAGGTGATCAAATCAAAGATTTTATCCCTCACTGCTGAAGATATTATTCTGAGGAGTGTGGTCTAAAGGACAAAACACCTGACTCTTGGCACAAACTGGAGAAGATTTTACAGTGAAAGACCAGAAAGGCACACCTCAAAAAGATGAAAGGCAGCAGGGAATGGGCTGTTGAAAGGTCTTAAATAAAATGTTGTGGAAGTGGAGCATTCTTTCCTGTCTTTTGCAGTCAGGACATCAGCAGAGGTACCAAGGCAGTAAACTGTAGTAGAAAGAGAGAGAAATAAAAGAGAAAATAAGGTGGAGAGAAGGGATTTTGTAGGGGTAGGAGTTTGCTTTTTGTTGCTGTTATTGAGTTCTGTTTGTATGGGTAGCATGGAGAATCACAAAGCAGGTGTAGGGAGTTGAGGGAGAGTTTTTGTGCTGCTAGAGGCAAGAATGTGAAAAGATGGAAAGCCAGTTTGAATACAGGGACAGCAGTTCACAGGTTGGCAAAAGTAAGCCTGTGAAGGGTTTTTTAAACAAGGAAGTAGGTTTTGATCTAAATCCCGTAATGGAGTGAGAGCCAGTGGAATTGTCTATCACTGCCAAATCAAAGTATTCAAAGCTCATGAGTTTTCTTTCTGTTATATTATGATATCTTGAAATTAGCCTAAATGTCACAAAACATTCAAAAAATAATCTTGAGTGATCTTTATTTCTTTTTTTAAACATTACTCTTTCTTTTAATTCAGATTTGTCAAATTTCGGCTTTCTCTGAGACCATAAAGAGAACCGAAGCCAGCAGGAATACTCACGCTCACATAGTCTGTGGTGTCTCAATTCAGTCTGGCAAATTCAGCTCAGATATTACACTGATGACTTTCTAAATGTGTCATGGCACAGATTATTTGCCAAAAGTGTTACTTTTGTTTCTTCCATTTATTCAGCAAAGATGTCTCTGTACAGTGCATCAAACTCTGCAGCAAGTTTTAAACTAGCACATCAAAGTCGACATGCTGCTTTTGTCTCTGAAATAGTAGTTACAACAATTCACAATGAGGATAAACCTTCTCCTTTGTGTGTGTTGCATCACATAGCATCTGTTGTCCTCAGTTTCCAATTTTGACCTTTATTTTGATACAAAGCCTCCCAAAATCCACGTACAGGGATCTGGCAGTAGTTGCATTTCTTGGGGTAAGCTGTGTGCACCTTTCACTGTCCTGTACTGACTACAGAAATGACTGCGTGATTTCCAAATGTATGTTTGGCACAGGTGCAAAACTTTTGATTGTGGAAAGATGTTAAAACCCCCGCTTCATTTAAAAGAGAGAAGAGGAAAAAAAAAAAAAAGATTTTAAAAAAGGACATTTTCCATGGTAACTTGACAATTAAGTACTTTGCTCTTGGCCTGTTCTGATTTCACTTTGAAATAAAGCCTCAGATCCCAGGCTGTAAGTCTCCCGGTTCAGCAGCAGCTCCATTTCTCAAATACAGGCTGCTTGCCAGTGCTGCAAACTAAAGAGGATTGGGAACCCAAAAGTCCTGGATCATCTGTGCCAGTTGTGAGACGTCATAGAGCTTTGGGTTCTACTGAAGTGCCAAGAATAGGGACAGAAATGTACTGATGTGCAGGACAGGCAGCAAAATTAGCTCTGAGTTAATTTGGGGGCTAGAAGCCAATCTCTGCCTTGTTTTTTGCACCTTACTTCCCAGTAGGGCTTGGTGAAACTGCATTGTTTCTGATACTTCATTGCTCCCTGTAGGCAAAGAGACCTAGCTAGTGCTCAGTCTCCTCTGGCCCACAGAGCTGCTGTGTTACCAGCTCCATGGCAGCAAGCCTGCAAGCTCTTGAAGTCCCTGACTATGGATGTGATTTGACTGTGAAAACGGTTGCCATAAGGCATTGCTGAGGCCAGAGGATTTAGCAGGATTAAATGAGGGATTGAATGCTTTTGTATAAATAACCAGGATATCTAGAATTATAGTTGTTAATGCTAACAAACATTTCAGGTGGATATAAACCCCTCAAGCTTTAGGGTTTAACTTTCAGGGATCATGACAAAAAAGCCCCCAACAACCCTCTAAGGGCTGAGTATTCCAAATCTTACCTCTAATAGGTTTTCTCTCTTTTTTCTAAGACGCTTGGTACATGGCTCAGGCCAGAGGCAGGATGTTAGAATAGGTGAGTCACAGGTAAGATTCTGTGTGTCAGCGTTTATGTATCTACAATGGCTTCCTCTACTCTTACTCACCATGAAGACCAAGAAGTGATTTTGATATGTTTATTTATTTGCAGATCATTATTCAGTATTACTAAGTAGACATGCATGTGAGTAAAGTGTACGTTGGCATGAGCTCTTTGTTAGCTGGGCAGCAATAGCGGATGCTCCCTGGCTGTACTTGTTGTTCCAGTAATTGGGCATCTTCACAGAAACATGTCAAAGGGTGGCAAGGAAAAGAAAAATCTCACCTTTCATGAGGTTTGTTCCTGTGGGCTGAAGTTATGACGCAGCTTTCGAGCATGAAAAACACCCATAGTACCACGCCTCCCTGGCAAAGCCAGGTGCATGAGCACTCCAGAGGCTTATTCTTGAGGGAAACCCTGGAAAGTCACTCATTCCCCATGCCTGAATAACACACCTAGTGCTGTTACCTCAGGCATTTTTCTGTTCAGCCCTGTTAGAAAAAGAGTGTCATACAGAACTGTTGTTTTGCTTGCAATAGCATTGCAGCACATAAAATAAAGGTCACTAACTATGACCTAAAGAGCTTAACAAGGGAATGCACAGATTTTAAAGCAAATGGTCTTTTTGTCAGTGGTGCCCAGCTCTTATCTCTTTGGTGCAACTGAAAACTTTCTGTAATTCCTTTTCTAGTTTACGGGTGGAAAACTGAACACACCTAAGGAAAGGAAATGCTGGAGCCTCCTGTACAGTCTAGAAGCAGAGCTGGTAGTAGGGCTGTGCCTGCTATGGCATGCTGCCCTTAAAAGAAACAAGCAATGTTCTTCATAATTTCAGATGTGCAGATAGGCTCCCAGTTCTATTTCTGCATGTGTTGTTTGTTTCTGATGACTTCTTTTGAGCTAGGGTTCATTGTGGAAGCACTGAAGTATCACAAAAATGTGCACTTTATAGGATTGCCAGACAGGTTTTGTGCTTTTAGTCACTTAAAGCAAACATCTGGTTCTTTGAGAGGTGGTTCCACTAGCTCCTGAACTGTGAACTTGGGCCAAATGTCCTCAAACTAGGAAGAAAAACACTTATAAAATGCAGAATTAATGAGATCCTGAAATCTGAGTAAGGCTTATTGACTTGCCAGATCCTATATAACCAACTATTTAAGCAACATGAATTACAGAGGCATTATCAGTGCAAGCTGCAACTATATTACACTTGGTATAAGTTGCTGCATTTCTTCATCCTTCATTTGGTGAAGGATGCTTTGAGGTTAGAAAGTACTCTGGAAAGTGCTAAGCAAGTAAAATGCCGTGATTCCTGCTAAAACTCTGACTTCAGTCAAGTTTTTTTCTGAATAAAGCAGAAAAATGGGTTCAGGCATATTTTCTCTTCCTTTCTATTCTTGTGAATAAGAAAGCAAGAATATTGCAATGTTTAATACATGTGCAATTCTACCTGCCTGCAAAAGCAGGGAGATGACTTGCACTGCTGCTGCATACATTGTCCTCCTTTCTTTGTCTTTAGTCCACTGAGATGTGTGATTAGGTGTCCATGACAGTCACGACAGTTAACTAACAGTCAGACAAAAACCTCTAAAGCAAAATCTTCTGTTTATTGTAATTCCTTTGGCTGTCCCTGCTCACAGCAAAGGCTTGGGGAACCTTGGTAAGATTTTTATTTATTTTGCTACATTGTGTTCTACTATACATTATAGTGTATCTTCAGTGCCAAAAGTGACATCCGTTGAGATCTAAGCATATTTCCTTTAAAGTGGCTCTTTGTAAGCATACCTACTTATTCCTGTCATCTTTATCTGCTCCCTCTGCACGAGAAGTGAATGCAGACTTCCCTCCTTTTACAGGTCAGGAATTTTAAACCCTGTGGGACAGGACACTAAATGCATTCTCTGGGATAGTTAATGACTTTGTTGTGCTGCTCACATGAAAAGCTATTTTTCTTCAATTTCAGCCTTTTTTCTTGGAGATGCTCATTCTAGTAAAAAAAGAAAATACTGGCAACATTTTTCTTTTGTGCAGATTCATTAATGGGCCCAGGGCTCCCACTTAACTGCAATGCTGTAAGTAAGGGGAGTATCCCACTTGCAGAATGATGCTTGGAGTAGCAGCTGAAAGATACCTCCCAGGTAGGCACTTTCTTCTGTCCAGTTGAACTACTTCTGTGGTACTAAATCAGGTGTTGGTTTTATAATTGTCCATGTGGTTGGTGGAGTGATGTTAGCCAGTAAAAGGGCAGTTTCCTAATTGAGACAGCTGGACTCTAATGCACCGGTGTCATCTTTTGTCCCTGTTGCTATTGTCCAGTCCCATTCCCAGTTTCACATCCATTTCAGATATCACAGGCTATACCTTTCTGAAAACCTCTTTCTTCCTCTTGTCCGAGGTGTCTGCAAGAGCTCTGCCACAGGCTTGATTTGCTGGATCCAGGTCACACTGAAGTGACATGTCTGTGTTTACAGATGCCCAAGAGAACCCCTCCAGTGAGGTGATGCAGACAGGTGAGAGTCAGCTCCTTAGACCTTTTTCCTGCACGAACTGGCCTGTCTAGTGCAGGTGTGGTCTAGTGTGAGCTGGCTGTCACTTTCAGTTTCAAGAATCTCTGTCCTGGTCTTTCCTGTCCAGCGTGAACATACCCAAAACCAAAAGGCCAGCAGCTGTTTTATTATAGAATATGATACTAAGTCCATTGGCTAATTTTCTGATTTTATGAACATTTATTAATTTATTTAATAAAATATTAAATAAGTAAGAAACTTTTCTTCTTGGTTGAATACTTACGCAGATATATTCTCTTGTAGTTTATGAGGCTAAATTGCTAACCAATTTTCTTGAGCCTTGTGTACAGTATCAGAGTTCTCTGGGTACCACATCCTGTAGTTCAGATAGTGGTACTGGTATGTATGGTATTTCATGGTGCATGAACTGGTATCAAGTGCTCCCTGTTCTCTGCTGTACTCTTGAAAATATATGCACAGCTATGACATCTTCGACCATGATTATTGCTAGGTGAGGCAGAAGGAGGCTCTCTCATGCATTACTGCAGGATACAACCAGTAATAGAATTGGAACTCTGAGACCTAGGATCTTGGTTGTTATAGTGTACCCCAATTCAAAGTATCTTGGTTAAATTAGGTGGGGACTAAGAAAGACATATCAAAACTGAATTAAGTCTTTGAAGGATTAGAAGTACTGATTAGGAGTAGTGATTATAATCAGGCAAGCATTTAGTTGTATGCAACTTAAAACAATGCCTGTATTTTTTTTAGACTGTGATATATTAAATCTTCTGGTATGTTATGCCAGTTCAGAATAGATTTTCTTTTTTTTTTTTTTTTTTTGTCCAAGCTTTCAAATCCAAAATTAAAGGCTTCCAAAACCCTTCTTTTTATGAATTGTCCTGTGAAATTTATGGTGACAAATAGCAATTCCTGATTGATTCTTCTTACATTAGTATGCAGATCCATCTAAGCATGACCAGAGAAGCCTGGAACTTGCTGTTGTTAAGCTTTCTTGAGAGCCTGCTGGAGGCATAATGTGCTTTCCAGAATCTCTGTGTTACTATGATGTCTAATCCAGAGGGCGAAAAAGGAATAGGAGGAAGGATGTGTTTAATCAGAAAGTCCTTGGAACTGATTGCTTGAAGTGGTTAAGAAATCTGACAACCTAATTCCTGTGGGGACTTCTCTTTCAAGCTTCTTGGCTGAGACAGTATTCATTGGCTGGGCTGAGGGAGTACTCTATGTCAAGTAGGTGCAGAGAAAAAGGATAAACCCCTGCCTGTTATGTGGGTTTAATGTATATCAGGAAGTGTAGAATGGGGGCAAATTTAGCATGCAAGGAAGCTGAGATGAAGCTTGAAAAGTATATAACTACATAGATAGTAACCTTGCCATCATGAGATCCAACAGAATTGCAGTCTTCATCCACAGTTACTGCTGCTTTGGCTCAACTCTCTTGTCTTGTGCTCCCAGTGTTAAAGAAAGGGAATGAACAGGAAGAGTATAGCTGTCACCTTCGATTTGTTGGAGTACCTAAAGGTTGTAGAGGTGAGTGCCTGGAGGCTGGACAGCTGGAGATTCAAGAAGAGACAATCTTGGTTTTGCTGCTGCCCTTGGGGCATGTCTCACTGTGCATGTCTGTGCCTCACTGGTCTGCCAAGACTTTTTTGCTTTATCTGCTTTACACAAATCTGCAGTGGAGGCACGCCACTTTCTACAATGTTTTACATGATAGCTTGGTGCACCTAGAGAAGGGTTTGAGGCTGAAAATTTGTGCCTTTTTGGAGGGCTCTATACACTAAGGAATACCTTTTGTTCTTGACTTTAGCTCATGTTTGCCATAAATACTCCTTTTGAACATTCTTCTTAACTTATGATTATTTTCCAGATGTGGCCCTGAAACACTGCTCTCAAGGTATCATACATTTCTTCACCTCACTGCCTTATTCATGACTTTTTAGTTCCTGAGTACATATCTAAGTGAGGGATTTTCCTCTGATCCTTCCTATTTATAAAATAGAGAGTGAGCTTTCAGATGATTACACTTACCCTGCTTGTAGTAGATTCTGTGAGGTCAGCAACTTATCTGATATGATGGAGAAGACTGTAGAAAATGTGGTGTATAATCTCTTCATCTGTCTATTGAGTTTAGACCCAACCTCTTACCTTACACTGGCAAGTGAAAACCACTCATCCATTAATCATGATGCTGATAAATATGGCGAGTTTTTCAGGGATTTGCAGGCTTTAAACATTAAGGGCCTGCCCTAAATTATTTGGCCTGATAAATTTTCTCTGCTTTTGAAGCACGTACCCAGCAGACATTAGCATTTAACTCAAGACTGATTGTTTGGAGTTTGTCTACAAGCCAGCTGTATAAAAAGCACGGAAATGGCTTCCAGCTAAGAGCTGGAGATCTGGTAACACGTGGAGATATTGGTGTAGGAGGTAAATATACATACTGGGATATGTTGTTTATATTAACTATTTTTCTCATGCTGATATTTTTTCAGGTATTCTATTAATATTTAACATCACTATTATCTTCAGAAGTATTTTTTAAATATAGCGTATTTGCTTTTAGCCTCATTTCTCTGTGTTTAAATGATCTCTGAATAGTGTAGGGTCTTCATGAATTTATTCATAATTTGAAATTGTTCTGTAGGTTGTTTTCAAGCAGCTTGTTATGACTACACAGGGCACAAAATTTGAGCTGTACTGGTTACTTTGACTGGATTAAAGTGGTGCTTGGAATCAGGATTTGGGTGCAGATATTTACAATTTGAAGTCCCAAATTGGATTTCCACAAACATTTCCTAATATTCAGATTGTTACTGCTAAGAGGTTTGCTTGCCTAACTTCTCACAGAAGCTGCTGATGTTTGCTAGTTGTTACTAACTGTAGTTATTTCGGAAATATTACACCATTTCAGTTAATCATAGCCCTATTTTTACATGATTAATTAGAAAAACAAAATGAGAGGCTGTACCTGGTCTAGTGTCTGTGAATCACATTGAGAATCTTCTACTAGAAAAAGGAAAAATAAACATCAAGAGGAAGGTAGCACTGTTTTAGTGACATTGCAATAGGCACACTCATTCGTATGAGTAGGGAGTTCTATAAAAATAATCTTTTACATAAGGTGATTAAGACAAGTAAACACAGCATTGCTTCTTTGTTGTTAAACAAAGATGTTATTCTCGCACATGTAAGATTTAGTAAGACATTAAGCATGTGTGCATGATGTCAAGATATTGGCTCTAGCATGTGTTCTTACAGCCTTTATAGTTTGTGATGACATAATTAGGTACATTCTGTGAAAGTAACTTAAAATGTTACTGCCTGTTGCAATGAATTGAGTGCATTTGGTCCAGGATATCTTGCTGGAACATTTGTGCAGCCTTTTGTCTGAAGGCTTGGGGAGTTCAGAAGTGAACACATTTTTCTTTTGTTCCGTGCAGTCATGTGTCTGCAGGTTTCTGTGTTTCCAGCATCCAGAGATGCTGTCACCACTTAGTGTCTAATAAAAACCCAAGATCCCTGGCTAGAATCATCCTTTAGATTTCCTGGTCCAGTGAACAGCTGTACCTCATTGCAGTTTGCAGGCAAACTGGTGCTTAGCCTGGAACTGAAACTGCTGGCTTAGATATTCAGAGGTACAGATCATCAAGCAGTACTTAGCTTGCTAAGCCCAAGCTCTTGCTTTGTTTTTCCTGCTTGTCTTCTTTTACAAATGTCTGTGCAACTCTTGTAATTATTTTACCCTTCTGTTTCTGGCTCCTAGTTATTAAATACTTTACACTGTTACTTCTCAGGATCTCAAAGCACTCAGGAACCTTAATTCCCAAAGCTTCTGAAACAAATATTTAAGGCACCTGTTTTAGAAGTAGCTCAGCTGGAAGGCAGTAGGCTAGCTCATCCAAGGTTAGAGACAAGCATATCTGTACACAGCCAAGCATAGGCTGCAAGTGTCCAGGCTCCGATTTCTGCTATTATTATTCTTTGGTTTTGTAATAATAAATGCAACAAATGTATTATCACTTAAATGAAACAAACCACAACAATTAAAAAAAAAAAAGAAATAAAAAAAAAAAAAAAAAAAGAAAAGGAAAGCATGGAGTAAATGAGCTGTTGATAAATTCAGAAGTCAAACATGTCTGGAGTATGGCTCAGAGAGTCAAACTGAACAGTGTTGACTGAATTT